>JZKD02S1673673.1:270015-281730 GCA_000966675.3 Picea glauca | reverse complement strand
TTATTGTATTTGGAGCTGAAGCTCATTAGGAGGTTTCCCCCTCGAAGAGGCAAGTGAACAGGAGAGGATCCCTTCCATAATAGGATCCATTGTATGGTGTTTCCCTACCTCAAGGATTTTCTCTATTTCTTGTGTTCATGTTATCGTGAATGGTTTATGGTTTATTCTTGGTTATTTCTGAAGTATATTTGCAGATCTGGTATCGGCACTTAACACACAAGGAGTGCGTGAGAATCTATTTTAGGTCCTGTGAGAAGTTCGCCAAGAGGGCACACCAGAACCATTCTCAAATTCAGGAGAAAAAACATGTGTAAGGAGTGCTCAGTTCAGAGTTTTTGAACACTTTGATAGCTCTGAAAGGGGATCATTGAGAAGGTGCCAGGAGGGAAAAATAATTCCTCTGAAGGAGAAAAGGGCTAAGACTCTTTAAGAGTTCCAACTACAACCAAGCTCAGGAGAGTTCTGGTGCAAGGAGTGTGAATGCCGAGTCAATGTTGACTCATAAGCTCAGAAGAGGTAGTGTGAAACTTTGCATAGGAAGTGTAAGGAGTGAAAAATTGTTTAGTGGAGACCAAATTTTGGAGAAGACCTGTGCAAGACATGCATTGGGAAAAGACTCAGTTGAAGTGTTGAAGAAGTCATAGAGGGGACGCGTGCAAGGAGTGCATGAGGAGGTTTTCAAAAAAATATCTAAGTCCAAAAATTTCATAAGTTCAAGGACGCAAGGAGTGCACCAGAGGTTCGAAATACTTTTAATATTAAATCTCAGAAAGGATAGCGTCGAAATCCTTAAGCAAGAAGGAGTTTACCCGTTTTAAGTGTTGAGAGGATGAGATTCATTTTGCAAAGATCCAGGATCTCTCGTCGTTGTCCGATTGGGAAAAGTAGTGTGGGGTTTAACCCTACAAGTCATCAAGACTTCACATTTGGGAGAAATTGTGTGTCGAGCTCAAAGGAGGCGATATCAGGGATTGAAATCCAATGGACGAGATCTGTTTGGAAAATTTCAGGAGAGATGAAAACCAACAAATCCAGAAGAGTTGTGAAAGGGTTAACCTTTGAAGTCCTTTGGACTTCTCACATTTGGGAGATTTGGAGTGTGGAGGAATAAGAATCCCGAAATGCTGGAGAAAATCGCGACCATCCATTCCAAAGGACACATGTCAACATATCGTCAGATCCAGAAGACCAAGAGTCCTAGAGAATAGAGAGAAGAAGAGTTTGATCTCTTCGGAGTCCCAAAGTTCAGAGTTGATCGGAATCGTTGATCAGAGGAGGACACATGGAAAAATATCTAGAGTTTCGGAGAACTAGTACTCCGGAGGAAGGTAGTAAATGGTTTATGGGAGTGAGGATCTCCGAAGTCCCAAAGGTCATGATTCATCCTAGTCATCAATCAGAGGGGGAAATGTGGAGGAAGGAGTATTCCTTCGACATTCTGATGTTCGGGAGGAAAATGGTTTGTTCTGAGTGAATTCATGAACTCCCAAAGATCGGAGTAAATCCTATCCATCCATATGTTGAAGTGTGGTAGTCGTTGATCTAAGTCCTCTGTGAGTTTGCAAGTCCAATGCTCTGGAGGTTTCAAAGTGTTAGACTTTCGGAACTCTCGAAGCCTAGAGTCTCGAAGTGGATTGTGGTCATTGGTCAATGGAAGGATGTGAGCCATTGATTTCTGGTGGTGTGTATTCCTTAGACCGACACTTCGGGAGAACTGTGAAGAGATGTTGTGAAGATACCTGAAGCATGGACCCGTGAAGTGGACCATCAACCATTGATTTGGTGGGAGAGTAGGATCCATTTGATCTACTCCAGAGTTCGGCACTCCGGGAGCATTGTGTTAGAGCAAGAAGATTTGTTGAAGCTGAATCCATGAAGTAAATCCCAACTATAGATTTGAGCGAATGTTGTGAGTTGTCAATCCTTGTTGTGGTTCAACACTCTGTTACTTTGATGTTCAGAAGGATTGGAGTCCCATTTTGTGGATACTCCTAAAGCTTGATAGCTCCGAAGTCCCTAATTTTGTAGAGACTTGAGGATTTTCCCATGGTTTTGGCCCACGATTCATGGGAAGGCTTTGTTAGTGCTCGAGGACCCCCGAGAAGTAGATTTTCACATTCGGAAAGGAGAATTTAATATTTGTGTAGTGGATCTGAGGGATCGCAAAGATCCCGTGAGATTTTTCATCTCTCGAAGTCGACCGATCCTAGACTATGAGGTCGTGTGGACCCTAGGAGTGGGTGGGGGTCTGCATCAAGTGGTATCAGAGCCAAAAATAAGCTCTATAGTGTAGAAATTGAAGATGGATACTAAAATCCAGAAATGAGGTCGAGGAGAAGACCTCCAACAGGTGAGCAAAGAGGAAATGGACAGAGAAATCAAGGAGATCTGAGAGGATCTCAATAGGTTGATGTTGAAGATGCAGTAGGAAGCATAGGGAAGCTGGAGGTATGAGTGGCCCATGAAGGAGAAGGAGAAGTGGCCCATCTAGGAGTTGGTTTCCAAGAGGAAACATCAGGTATTGAGGAGGTGGTTGAGGCATGTTTAAACCCTCGGTGATAGAGAAGAGAAGGTTTGCATTTGCGAGCCAGAGGTTGGAAGGAACCTCATTGATGAGGAAGAGAAATAGTTCAAATATATCGTAGACTTCCACGAGGGAAGAGATGAAAATGCATATTGCTAGGAGGGAAATTAGAAGAGATCAGTGGAAGATCTCACAGACTTCCAGGAGGGCAGGACATAAATTTTATCTTGCTAGGTGGGAAAGGAAGAGGAGGAGATATTGTCTGAAAGTATCGGGAGCTCAGAGAAGAGTTTGGATTAGCAAGGAGTGTTGGTAGAGGAGGATTAGAGGTGCATTCTTATCACTGGAGGAATCAGAATATTCCTGCCAAATAACCCAGTCAAGGCCAGTGCATGTGTTGAAGGTGTAGTAGAAGAAGGAAAACCAGCATAGACTGTCATGGAGGAGAAGGAGAAAACATTGACATCTACCCAACTGATGAAAGGAGAAGAGGATAAATCAGACCAGATGATCACACAATGGGATATGGAGTTAAATTTGTTGGAGAATTGGTTAATCCATCTAGACATAGAGGAAGATTTCCATAGGGGGACAGTTATGCAGATTGGATAAGAATTCCAGCATGAGGAGCAGTGGATTGAAGTTAAATTCATACCAGTGCAAGGAGAGATAGAGGAACTAGCAGAAGGAGATATGTGAGAGGATATCATTGAGAAACAACTCAGTAATATTGTTGTAGAATTTGAGTCTGCAGTGGAGTGGAAAGATAATTCCACATGAGATGAAAAAAACGTGGGAGATTAGGATGATCTGCCCATTGATCTGTATGGATAATAGGAGTTGCAACCGAGCAGACTGCAAAGAAGGAGCTAGCCAGTGGACCAGATGGATAGATTAATAGAGGAGATGAGGAGATTGATGTTGGAAGTAGTAAAGAAGGCAGCCAACAATAGAGAGAGGTGGAGCAGGAAAGATCCTGTCGTAGCAATAGGACAACAAAAGTAGTAGCAGCATGGTAGAGGAGCAGATGGGTAGCTCCAAAGTGAAGTATGGGATCCTGAAGGATCTCAACAATAGAAGTAGGGGAGCCATGAGCAAGAGCTCATGATTTTTTCCAGCATAGGAGTATGATGCAGGAGCATCGCTCCACCTAAGCATCACATCAATGGACAATGCATCCACACACTTGGAGGAATAGGTTCCAAGGGAAGAGAGGCACTAGCCCTCTCATTTTGAACCTAACTTTAAAATTTTAAATGAAAAATTTAATGAAATTAAATGTTGTAAGGCTCAAAGAAATTCAATCCCATGTGCTTGAATAGGCCATGTATGAAGTTTCCTTTAATGGCTGATAGGTAGTTTAATCTAGCTCCAATTTGGACTAGATGGCCATTCAATGCTATTGAATGTAATTCAATGCGAGTAGGTGGAGGAAGGCTTGACAGCCCCTCCTTTGTAAAATGTCTTCGTTTTCAAAAATTCATCAATGAGTCAGTTAATGAGTTGTTGAGAAAGTTGAAGAGCTCAAGAGAGGAGAGGAGAGGAACTAAGACTTTGTTTCAGTCTGGTTTTGTAAACATTGTACAAAGCATTCATATCTTAATACAAAGAGTATTTTTTCTTGCCTATGAGGTTCATGTGTATGTTTATCTGTTTTCTGAATGCCCTTGAATGATTTCTATGTTTTACAGTGTGTTTATGAATGTTGTGGATGTTTTAAATATTCCCTTTGCAAGAATTAGATATATTTCCCTATCTGTTTGTTTTTTGAGTGTTTTGGGCTCTTAGGCTTGTTCAAGGAGTGCACACCAGAGTAATTGAAATACTATGTGAAGCTAATGCAAGGAGTACGTTTCGAACTCTCTTTCGAGTTCAGAGAAGAGAGTGCCAGGTGGGCACACTAGAATAGGTCGAAATCTCATAAGGGATAACATACTAGAGTTATTGAACACTCTGAGGAGAGGGCACAAGGAGTGTGCAATAATCTATTTCAGGTCCCGTGAGAAGGTTGCCAAGAGGGAACACCAAAACCATTTCAAATTCAGGAGGAAAAACTTGTTCTAGGAGTGCGTGATTTAGAGTTGTTGAACACTATGATATCTCTGCAAGGGGCGCATTGAGCAAGTGCCAAGAGGGCACAATAATTCATGTGAAGAAGAAAAGGGTTGAGACCTTTAGTAGTTTCAGCTACAACCAAGCTCAGGAGAGTTCTAGTGCAAGGAGTGCATAATGCCCACAAGAAGTGCAAAGGTTGATTCAATATTGACTCAGAGGCTTAGAAGAGGTAGAGTGAAAATTTGCAGAGGAAGTGCAAGGAGTGCATAGTTTCTTAGTGGAGAGAAAATTCTGGAGAAGACCGGTGCAAGACATGTATTGGGAAAAAACTTATTTGAATTGATGAATAAGTCATAGAGGGGACAAGCGCAAGGAGTGCATGAGGAGGTTTTCAAAAAATATCTAAGTCCAAAACTTTCAGAAGTTCAAGGATGTAAGGAGTGAACCAAAGATTCGAAATACTTTGAAGATTAAAGCTCAGAAAGGATAGCGTCGAAATCCTTAAGGGAGAAGGTGTTTACTCATTTTAAGTATCGAGAGAATGAGATTCATTTCGGGAAGATCCAGGATCTCTTGTCACCATCCGATTCAGATAAGTAGCGTGGGTTTTAACACTGCAAGTCATCAAGACTTCCTGTTCAGGAGAAATTGTGTGTCGAACTCATTGGAGTAGATATCAAAGATTGAAACCCAATGGACGAGATTTGTTTGGGAAATTTTAGGAGAGCTGAAAACCATCAAATCCAGAGGAGTTTCACAAGGGTTAACCTTTGAATTCCTTTAGACCTCATGCATTTGGGATATTTGGAGTGTGGAGGAATTAGGATCCCCGAAGGCCGAATCAAATCCTAGTCGTCCATTCCCAAGGACAGGTGTCAGCAGATCATTGGATCAAGAAGACCAGGAGTTCAGGAGAATAACGAGAATAATTTTTTGATATCTCTAGAGTTTTGAAGTCTAGAGTTGATTTGAACCATCGATCAGAGGAGGACACATGGAAAAAAATATGGAGGTTCGGAGAACTAGTACTCCGGAGGAAGGTATAAAATGGTTTCTGGGAGAGAGGATTTCCGAAGTCCCGAAGGTCAAGATTCATCCTAGCCGTCCATTATAGGGGGACACATGGAGGAAGGATAATTCATTAGGCATTCCAACGTTCGAGAGGAACAAGGGTTCATGATGAGTGAATTCTTGAACTCCTGAAGCCCAAAGTAAATATGGGCCATCCATCTCTCGAAGTGTGGTAGCCATTGATCTGAGTCCTCCATGAGTTCACAAGTTCGTTGCTCTGGAGGTTTCAAATTTTTAGACTTCTGGAACTCCTGAAGCCCGGAGTCCCGAAGTGGATCGTGGTTGTTGGTCAATGTAAGGATGCAAGTCGTTGATTTCTTATGGTGTGTATTCATTAGACCGACACTCCGGGAGAACTGTGGAGAGGCGTCGTGAATATCCCCAAAGCCCGGATCCACGAAGTGGACCATCATCCGTCGATATGGTGGGAGAATAGGAGTCATCTTATCTACTCAAGAGTTCGACACTCTGAGAGAGTTGTGTGTTCGATTGAGAATATTTTAATATAATTAGTTCGACACTCTGAGAGAGTTGTGTGTTGGATCGGGAAGATTTGTCGAAGCTAAATTCATGAAGTAAATCTTAACCATAGACTTCAGCAGATGTGGTGAGTCGTCGATCCCTATTGTTTTTTGGTGATTAGTTACTTTGATGCTCAAAAGGATTGGAGTCCCATTCTATTGAGACTGTCAAATCTTGATAGTTGTGAAGTCCAAAATTTTGCAGAGACTTGAGGATTTTCCCATAGTTTTGGCCCATGATTCCTAGGAAGGATTTGTTAGTGATCAGGGAGCCACGAGAATCATATTTACGCATTCGGTAAGGAAAATTTAGGACCTTTGTAGTGGATTTGAGGGCTCAAAAAGAGCTTGTGAGTTGTTTCATCTCCCGAAGTCGATCGATACTAGACCGAGAGGTCGCATAGACCCCAGGAGTGAGTGGGGGTCTACGTCAATAATGTACTTATTCCCCCTAGCCAAATTTAGGTGACATGTCATGAAATACACCTCCCACTTATTCAAGGGGGCGATAGTGATCATGGGAAAAAGTGGAGCAATATGCGCACACATTTTTTTGGTAAAAACCTAGCTAGGGTGACACTTCTTGACTGCTTCAATACTATTTTAAATATATAAGGTCAAAAGTGTACGACATGAAAAATTCTTTTGGATATCTCCAACCTAGACAAGTGATCACCTTAGGCTCCACTATGATAGTCATTAAGCATAGTCTCCACCTCCTTATGAGTTAACCAATAATGCAGTATCAAATCTACCCCTCGATGATACAAAGTGTCATTGATAATGAGGTAGTCTTTATCAAGGTGATGAATGTAACATCACTCATCTCACAAGTAGTTAAGGGATAATTTCTGAGTTTGGAGATAGATGATTATATCTCCATATCAAGGATTACCTGAAAAATCAAGAAAATATGCTCATATAGAAATGAGTCATGTTCAATAATATCGTCATATCCCTGAGGGAACTTCGAGTCTTGACATTAACTCAATGAAAACAAAATATTTTTTAGATTTATCTTATGCAAACTCAAGGTCAAATTCTTGTAAAATGACAATCCATTTTTTGTACTTTCCCCCAATAACTCATTAGGTCAAGACAAGAGGAAACATATTTACATCAGTTATTATAACAATGGTTTTCCTGAGGATATAATGACAAATTCTCTGAATGGCATGAACAACTATCGAACCCAATTTTTCTACATGAGAAAATTTAAGTTCAAGTCCTATTAAGATTCTTCTAAGGTAATAGATGACATGTTCTTGGAGCATATCATCTTCTAGAACCACAACCATACCATTGGTTGATTCTGACGTTGAGAGATATAACAAGAAATATCTACTATAGTTCAAGGGAATAAGAAGAGGGGAAGATATGAGTGCCTTCTTCAATGCATCAAATGATTGTTGTGTGAAGTCATCCCAAACAAATGGGACCCCCTTATTCAACAAGTTCATAAAGTCCTTGGTAATATCATCGTAACTTTCTATAAATCACCGCAAAAAGTTGTATTTTCCTTGGAGACTCTGTAGTTGATAGATAATACACAGGGGAGGAAATTGAACTATTTCCTCAACCTTAAGAGGATCGACCATGATATCTTTGTTGGAAACAATGAAATCCAGTAGATGCCTTGAATCAATGCAGAATATGCATTTATGAGGATTCAAATGAATATGATAATATCAAAATATTTCAAACACAAGGAAACGGTGTTTGGGATGATTTTCCCTCTTATGAGACCATGTAGCCAAGTCATCAAGATATGCCTCGACAATGTGTTTGAAATCATGGAAATCATAGGACACGACCCTCTAGAAAGTATCCCTAGTATTTTTTAGGCCAAAAGGCATTTTTTGGTATGAAAATGTTACCCAAGGACAAATAAAAGTTGTCTTGTGTTGGTCCCCAGGTCAGATATTGATTTTATTATTCCCATAGAATCCATTCATAAAGGGAAAAATCTCTCTCCCAGCACACTCGTCAATAATTTGATCAGTGAAGAGTGCGGGGAAGTCATCTTTTGGACATGCTTTATTCAAATCCATAAAATCCATATTTACAGGAATAGTTCCCTACTTTTTGTATACATGAATGAGATATCCTAAGGGGAATGGGGTAGAGGAAACCCACCTTGAGGAATTTCTCTACATCATCCTTAATCACCGCATATTTTTAAGGACTAACAAGGATTAACTTTTGTCGAATGTGATTCACATTCTCATACATGTTAATTTCATGTTTGAAAATACATGGGTCTATTCTTTTCATTTCTTCATATGTCCAGGAAAAAACATTACAAAATTCTTTTAAAAGATTCGTATAAGTGAAGAATTCATTAGGAGAACAATCCACTCCAATGAATACATTTTCTATGACTCTAGGGTTTATGGATATCTTAATCATAATGAGAGGGTAAAATCCATGGATTCTCAAAATACGTTGTTCTAAAATAACAAACTTAGGACATGAAGGTCGAAAAAACATGTGCACTACAGCTAGAAAGAGTAAAATTTATGTAAGAATGGGTGCTATGAAATTGAAATTTCCCATGAGGCATGGATACATTCCAACACACATGTTCTTGGTGGCCTTCTGGGAGTTATTGATTAATGAGACAATATAACCTACTGATGCAGCTGGGTCAGTACAAGAGTGAAACTACTGATCAATAATTACAATTTTCCCTTCATGGGTAAAATAAAGAATCTGGAAGACCAAGGAAAGTATACTTATCATATAATTATTCCATCTATGTTCCAAAAAAATATTTTAATTGAGTGAAGCATCGACTACTTCAACTTCGATGCAAATGGTTTTCCCCCCTAATTGGATAGGAAAAGAGGGGAGGTGTTGGCATAGGGACAGACACAGGGTTAAATGCTTAACAATGCACCAACAAAACCTTGACTACCGGCCCTTTTGGAAACACCTACGAAGCAGGCAAAGTCTCACCCGAGGTAGAAGTAGAGGGGGTTACAGGATGCAAGTGTCTGTCACCAGGCTGGGACACGATTATGTGATAAGAGAGCTTCGTCAAATATCCTGTTAACACTTAGGAAGTGAACATGCATTAGTTTATTAACCTCATTAACACCGCAGAGCATAATCAAAGACAGATAAGTGCAGTAACAACAAGTGATTATGCACCGTGAACACTTAGCACTGTGAGTGAAGTCTAGCATTCATTTACCCTTTAACATAAGTAAAGCACTTAAGAAAAAAAATATATATGCATTACACATCACAGTCAAAGCACTAAGCAAAACAATAACATAAATGACACTGCACAAAGAAAACCATGAGACTCCAGATATACATGGTTCACCCTAGGTTAGGGCTACGTCCACAAACTGATTCACCTCTTTGTTATTCGCCAAAATATTACATCCAGACACTTCTGTGCACTAAGCCATAGATTCGAACTTTGCAAAAGACAGGAGATCTACGCACTAAGCACTAGATCCTCCTTCTTTACCTTCCAAAAATAGGTCAAATGCATAGAGAAAAAATCTATTATCATGACACTTAGCACCTACTCCACACTGAGAATCACAAGCACTGAGCATAGTCTGCAAAATCACAATCGGATACAAAGCCTCGAGCACATGCATTCCTTCACACATGGAACTACTACCACTTCTATAATAAATTCCTCTTATTTATACTTTACAAAATCTTACAATAAGGCCTAAACACGGGGAAAACCCATGGGACAACATCCGATAAACCCGTTACAAAACCTAGAGGACCTCTTATTGGGTCCACATAACCCTCAAAATAGGTGAGATATGTGATCTCATCTCCTCCTAGGAGCTCTTACTTTGACCAACGTGTCGAACTCCAAAAGTGGGCCAAAACCTCCAAAACTGACCAAAGTTTCCCCAAAAATTGGTCGAGGGCCAACATGCCCCCAACACTCACCTGTGACTCATCCCAAGTCATGCAGGTCCGGACAATGCTGCTTAAAAATCCTCGATCTCAACTCGAGCTACCTCGACTTGATGCCTCTCCTGAGCCTCCTGCTCAACGAGCTTTTGGAATGTCTGCTCTATAATAATCCCTTCTAGGCATTGTTATACTACTGCAACTACTTGATCTAACTATGAATCCTCGCTATCAATCTCCTCGAACACCTTGCAAGCTTCGTCCTGCACATGTTGTAACTTCTGTGTTATTTCCATGACCTTACCCTGGAGGGCAGTGATCTGTTGTTGTACTGTGCACTACGACTGGGATCTCTTCATCCTTTCCACTATTGTGAGCAGCTTCATCTGCACTTGAAATGAAAATGATTGATTTTGTGCCTCCTATAACTGAGCCTCTATCTTCATTAACTATGGATCCTCGGTGAGGTGTTTATACCTCTGGGGAATTCTGTCACTCAACTGTTTACATACTGAGGCGAGGGCACTTATACTTTCTATTGTGTTTTTGGCAAAATCCTCCCTCTGGTCGCACACCTCCTACGGGGTGCTCGACACTATTTGGGCCTCCAGTTCAACTATCCTAGCCTGAAACTACTAGAGGGTCTCTGTGAGTTTCACTACTTGAGCTTATACAAGCTCTTTCTCCTCTTGTACCAAACCTGGCAGAGAGAGACACACTTTTATTACTTCTTCTTTGACCACAACATGCTCTATGAGAAGCTACTCTTTTTGCTTCTCTAGTTGGGCTTCACCAGATTTCTTTTCCTCTTGAAGCTTCACCTGAAGCTCTTCTTTATCTCTTTCATAGGCAACTACATTGTCCTACGTTTCTCATAACTATACTAGGACTTCGTCTTTCTCCTTTTTCAAGGCTTTTGTAGCCTTCTCCTTCTCTTCCTAAGCTCTCTAGAACTAAGATTTTGTTGCATCAACAAGCCTTCTTAGTTGCACTTCTCTTTCAGTGGTAATTTCTCTTTGCTCCCTTTTGTATGCCTTCAAACCTACCTCCATTACTTTGACCTATTATGGAGGTATTCATTTAAGGTTAACCTCAACATCCAAGTTGGGGCTAGCCTGTAGTGTTGTAGGGGTGGGAACCTTGATGTTATACTATGGGAGGGTGATCCAAATCCCTGGTTCACCCTGTGGAGTTGGTTCATCCTCAAAGTCTGCGATCTGTGATGAGGAAGGCATAGATGACACAGTAGGCACTGCGTGGACCAAGCGAACATCATGTTGCACTTCCTTCAAATCCCTCTCAATCCTTTCATATAACTCCACCTGTTTCTCTTCATATCTCTACAAAATGTCTTCAGAGGTGTCCTCCATAGATCTGCAGACTAGACTAATGTCGTCGTCAGTGAGAGTGGCTTCCAACTGTGGCTTATTAGTGCGCATTTTCCTCCTTGCTGAAGGTTTCTTCAGAGTAACTTTCCTCTTTTGTGGGGTCACTATTACAACAAGGGGGATATTCATGTGGTGGGATGCTAGTAGCTTCACCTTCTCCTTGCTCTTCATCTCCTCCTCCCTGTCCTTCTGCTTCATCTTCTCCTCCTCCTGGCGAGCTAGACCCGTTATCTCTAGAGGTTTCCTTTTCTTCCTCTTTGTCACT
>JZKD02S1673673.1:235337-269965 GCA_000966675.3 Picea glauca | reverse complement strand
AGGGAACTTCGAGTCTTGACATTAACTCAATGAAAACAAAATATTTTTTAGATTTATCTTATGCAAACTCAAGGTCAAATTCTTGTAAAATGACAATCCATTTTTTGTACTTTCCTCCAATAACTCATTAGGTTAAGACAAGAGGAAACATATTTACATCAGTTCTTATAACAATGGTTTTCTTGAGGATATATTGACAAATGCTCTGAATGGCATGAACAACCATCGACCCCAATTTTATTACATGAAAAAATTTAAGTTCAATTCCTATTAAGATTCTTCTAAGGTAATAGATGACATATTCTTGGAGCATATCATCTTCTAGAACCACAACCATACCAATGGTTGATTCTGACGTTGTGAGATATAACAAGAAATATCTAATATAGTTCAAGGGACTAAGCAGAGGGGAAGATATGAGTGCCTTATTCAATGCATCAAATGATTGTTGTGTTAAGTCATCCCAAACAAATGGGACCCTCTTATTCAACAAGTTCATAAAGTCCTTGGTAATATCATCGTAATTTTCTATAAATCACCGCAAAAAGTTGTATTTTCCTTGGAGACTTTGTAGTTGATAGATAATACATCGGGGAGGAAATTGAACTATTTCCTCAACCTTAAGAGGATTGACCATGATATATTTGTTGGAAACAATGAAATCCAGAAGATGCCCTGAAACAATGTAGAATATGCATTTATGAGGATTTAGGCATAAATCTGGTTGAGCAGCTAAAACAAAGAAACTTGTTGTTAGGGAAGTTGCAAGATCCGATAATGACTACAGAACAGGATGTGAAAAATAATATGAACAAATATTTTGAACAGATCTGAGCTTATGACGGGCATCAAATACAACAACTGCAAGCTAACCTTGAAGAGCTCCATCAGAATTTGCAGGCCAACAAAGGTTGATCACGCAACAAGAAGAGATAATAAAACAATTACAATCCAGGTCAGACTTGATTGAAGGTATGTCAATAAAGGTATCATATTTTCGGACTCAAGCATTGGAGTTAAATGAAAATATATAAATAGCCCAGCAAGATCACTTCATGAAGTTCGAGGCTATCCAGAAGTGCTACCAGACGGTTGATCTTTCTCTGAAATACATCTACATTAAGGAAAGAGAAGCTCATTCTGCTCGAGTTAAGTTTTAGGAGGGTGTCCTATTGGTACCGAAGGATGATGTCTCAGACGTCCATCGTCTTTCCCTTTCAGAACAAATAAGAGATGATACATTTTTAAAGGCTTGGGAAACAAATTTAACAAAAAGCAAGAGACTTGCCAGAGATGTAATTGAAGCTTGTCTAGAAGCATTGATATCACTAGACAAAGGGCTAATTGATTTTAAAGGGAATTTTATTTCTGAAGCCCTGGGTCAAATCAATATAAAAATTATCAGTATAACTCTAGAACAAGCAAAGAAGAAGCTCTAATGGCCATCCAAAATATAAACCAGATTAATCTCCCTCAAATAAGAAAATCGATAGTGAACCCAATCTTCCAGTTACAGGTCACATCCCAAGGATATAAAACGATACAAGAAAAGTTTCCTTAGGTAGAAATAAATTTATACACTTTCGAGGCCAATCAAGCAACTAGGCCTTTAGGGCTGGTAGTGAAATTAGTAAGTATATGCATCCAATGCATTGAATACATGAAGGAAAACACATATGGAAGCAAGTAAGAAAGTGATATTACATTATTGGATATAGTTGAAAGGACAAATGACAACAAAGCTATGATTACTAGGACGTTATGTCAGAATATCAGAAGACAGAAGGGTTTCTTCCAATAGACAAAGAGATTGCCAATTAAGTCCATTATTCTATATGTTCTAGTTTCTTATTTTAGATATTTACTATTTTTAGATTATGAGAAGTCCAACTGTTTTTTAATTGTGACAATTTTGTATAAATACATAGATTGAAGATCTATTGAATACTTCTTCTTGTTGATTGTAATAGAGAAAACTCTCCTTATTGAGTATTAATACAAGCACAGACAGAGATTCCACACTTTCTTTAGTTTGGGTTATGTGTTTCTTATGTTTTTCCATTTCTCTGCATTTCTTTATGCATTCCTTGATAAATGTTTGATTTCAATTTAGTACAACAACTATTGTAATCGTATTTCATCAGTGATTTATTAAGTAAGCAGTTTTTCCTCTGCATTTACTATGAGAAAATCAAGACCTGCGAGTTGTGTAGATTATTGTATCTTGTACTTTATTCAAGGTTACACTATTTATTTTCTTCCACTACAACAAGGTGAGACTCTTCAGTAATTGATTCCTTTCCTTGTTTTACAGTTTTGTATATTTTCTCTCACACCATTCGATATTACAATTTTGACTCAGACACAAAATATGGCCTCTGTGTTTCCATATTGTTAATATCATTTAAGAAATTTTATCATATAACTAAGGTAGAAAAGAACTCCTAAAAAACACTCTCTAAAACTTTCCTGATGCCTGACATTATCCTTTGAGCCTTAAGTTTAATATTAGGACCAACACCTTTTTGGCGTCGTTGTTGGGGACGGAGAAACGAAGTTATTTTTCCCTGGGAAAACGACAAGGTAAGATTCTATCTTTGATAGTGAACAAATATTGAATATTGAATTAAGTCTATTTTTATCTTTCACTTGGAGAATCCACCACAGATAAACTACCATTTCGTCAAAAGAATACCAGAAAGAACCCAGATGATAAGCAAACTACACATGTATCTGATCATGAAAGGTTGGTGAAACCAAAGGGATACCTCAAATCAACTACCTCATCGACAGGTAAAAAATACCAACCCAAAGTTGCTCAAGTAAATACTAAGGTTCTGGTTGAAGGAATAACTCCTGAAGATAATTTTAAACAAACACCCTCTCTGGAATGACTTTCTCAATAGATAAGATATGGACATAGGAAGTATCAACATGTCTTTTTCTCCCGACCTTTTCCATCAAGTATATGAAGAATCACAAGGATTAACTCCAAATGAATTATGGACCAGATTGGAGGTTCTATTTGGGATTAAATAATATCGTGAAGATTTCATGCAGGAAGTCGAACTGATAGAGCCAGAAGAGAAGCCATTAGAATATCAAGCCTCTTATTATGAAGAGTCTTCTACAAACGTTTTTGTAGAAATTAGTATTCCAATAATTGAAGATAATGTCTACTCCATTTCAGATTTATTTTCTGAAATTCATGTGGAAGATATATGGCATACATCTCAGTAGTCACATGCAAACACTGTTGCATGCACCATGCATGCATCTCAGGAGAAAAAAAGAGAGTTTGGAGAGTCCCCATTATGTTGGAGTTACTTCACACACACACCTAGGATTTATTTTTCCTAAGGTTATTCCTTGTTTATTAGTCATAATTAGTCATTTTCCAGTCTCCTATATTTTTGGGGAGAATATTCCACCTGGAGAATATTCTCTTTCAGTTGACACTTCAGTTTGACTAGTTGATTTGAGTTTAGATGTTGCATTGGTTTTGTCACCATACAACATTGGGATCATCACCAACTCACTACTCTTTGTTCAGTCAGTTAACTGAAGACTAGTTGACTAGTTAACTTAGCTAGGTGGTAGTTCACTTCCGTAACTGCCCGAGAGACTAGACTAGGTGGCAGTTTACTCTTGTAACTGTTGGTGTGTGTCCAGATCAATCTATACCACCACTATGGTTCATTGGTTACTCATTTATTCTATATATATTGTGAATTATTCACCCTTTGAGTGTGGAATACGACTAATGAGAATTCTTCCATTCTTTCTATCTTGCTTCTTCTTTCTCAATTTCTCTCTGCAAATGTGCGTAGTATTTTCTAGCTAGATATATTCTGTGGAGGTTCAACAAATTTACAGACCTCACCCTTTCCCGAGGTAAAGGTTTCGGTTCTACAAAACCTTGAAGAACACATTTTATACCCTGATTCGTCCCCTGTTGATTCACCTATCTATACATCTTGTAATTTTGAAAAAACCAGTCCACGTTTTCCTTTCCCTCCCCTTATATAATTTCCATCTCTTAATGACATTTTTCCATATTTCCCTTCGCCACATCCTAAAGAAGTTGAAATTTCACCTCTAATCCCTAGAAGTTTTTGAAAACCCTCTTGTTTCAAAAATTCCGTCCCCTAGACTTTCGATGGCTACTGCCGGAGGCAGAGGAGTAGGTGTACAAGGTCAAGGACCACCCCCGCCACCTAGGATATTTTCCAAGGTAGCGGCTATATACTCTCCCTTGGTCCTTCCTCCCGTTCTTCATGATTTACCTTAAAATTATATGAAGAACTTACCAAAATTTACGAGAGAAGAAGATTTAACTGCAATAGAGCACATAATATTTTTTTGATCAGTTCGATGCTATCCTTGGCATTGAGCATGAAGATGTTTACTCAAGGATTTTAGTGAAAGATTTCAAAGGACAAGTAAGAATATGGTTTCGAGGACTCCCGATAGGATCCTTATGGTCGTACGATAATTTAGAAAATGTTTTTTTAATACAGTGGGGAGAAAATAAAGACCATCTGTATTATTTGACTGAGTTTGGGGCTCTAATAAAAATGAATTTTGAGTCGGTTCTCAAATTTACTCATAGGTTTAACAAACTCTACCATAAG
This sequence comes from Picea glauca, assembly GCA_000966675.3. Classification (NCBI taxonomy): domain Eukaryota; kingdom Viridiplantae; phylum Streptophyta; class Pinopsida; order Pinales; family Pinaceae; genus Picea; species Picea glauca. The sequence goes on along the minus strand of JZKD02S1673673.1, from coordinate 265,331 downwards.
ATCTCAGCCAAAGTTAAACCCTCTCAACCTGTAGCAAAGGTAACTTTCGCAGGGGATTTTGAGCCTGACTTTGCCTTAATTTTAAGAGAAAGAATATCTGCCACTCTAACATGAATGAAATACAATGCCATAGAAATCGAATAAAACATGATGGCATCTGGTAAATTAAAATCCAATGTTGAGACAAGAACCAAAGAGCCTAAATGCTTCAGGGAACAAGCAAGACCCTCCGGATTTGGGAGGCCTGCGGAAGAAAACATGGATGACATGGCTAAGATAATCAAATATTTGTCTAACAAAATCTCTAGAATGGAACTAGACCAAGCCAAACCTGATCCATTTGCTAAAAATTATTTCAGGAGAAATCCTAACCCCTAGACCCAGCAGAGACAAATGAAAAACGAAGATAAAAAACTCCAGGCTCTATTTAAAATGGAAAATTTTATACAAAGGGACGATATGAAAAACTACGAGGGGTTATAAGAGGATATAAAGAACCTTAGTGACGATGACCAGGAACCTCGTTTAACTAGACAAGATTATGAAAGATCTCTAGATCAAGAACCCATGTTTAGTAATGAGGAAAGTATAAATAATATGGGAGAGTATGCATATCAAGGAATCGTTGACTCCATAATGGTTGAGCTTCAACAACAGTATAATTTAAGGCCCAGAGAAAAAAATACTACAATTGTTCCACCAAAAAGTATCTTATCAATAAATAAAGCAAATGAGGCAGTTGTTACTAAACCTCTAGTCAAAACACAAACTACCCAAACCAAAATAGTTGAAACCAGAGGAACACAAACCAAGAAAACAGATAATAATGAAGCACAAGCCATAACCAGAGAAATCGAAAAAACAACTAGAGGTTTCAATTTATAAAAAGAACTAAATAAAATTAAAATCCTCGTGCCCCTAGTTGAGCTTGCCAAGAATCCAATTTATAAAAAATAGATTGCTAAAATGATAATTTTTTCTGATGTTGAAGATCAAGCAGATGTGATCAATATTCAAGATGAAAGACCGCCGATTATGTCGCCCCATTTTATATTACATTAATTGTGCATGATCACTTACTTCATAATTGTATGTTAGATTCTGGGGCCTCTCATAATTTAATTCCTAAAGTTATCATGGAAAAGTTGGGCCTTGAAATCACTATACCTTATTAGGACTTATACTCATTTGATTCAATAAAAGTTAAGTGTCTCGGCATGATCAAATATTTGGTAGTGAATCTTGCACAAATTCTTGTAAAAATAATTCTTATGGTTGTAGTCATTGCTAACGTCCCTGCCAAGTATGGCAGGCTTCTATATAGATCTTAGGGCACAAAACTAGGAGGATCACTTCAACTGGACATGATGTACGCTACGATCCCAATTTTTGGTGGGCAATTTACTCGACTATACAGAGAGACTAGACTGGAATATATTGTAAGTGGCCCCCAAAACCCAAACAATTACCTAGTCTATGTTGCCGATCAGGATCTAGGAAATTGTATTTTATCAATAGACAATGATTTTGAAGAATGTATAGAACAAGAAAACAAAAAAATATATAAAAAAAAAAGAAAATTCTAAATACTAAAGAATGAGTATGGAAAAAAAAATCGATGGTGCTTCATCTTGCGAAGGGGCAGGGGCTGGAGTGTTATTTGTTTCACCTGGATATGAGTACGTCATCCCTTTTTCATATAGATTACAGTGGGAAATTGATTAAACAAATATTTTCTGTGAGTATGAAGCTCTAGTCTTAGGATTAGAGGCTGCCAAGAAGCTTAAAATTGAACATCTAATTGTTTATGGTGATGCAGAGCTAAGTGTGAAACAAATAAAGTAGCAATATCAAGCTAAACATCCAAGGCTAAGGCCATAAAAAAATTGTGCCTGGGAATTAATAGAGAATTTTTTTCTCGTCTTTTAACATTCACTACATTCCCAGAATGTAAAATCTACAGGAAAACTCTTTATCCAAACCAACGGTGATGTTTATGCCACCTACTATCCTAAAAATAAAATATCATATCAAAATGAGACAAAACCCTTCAATCCCCAATAACGTGCAACACTGGTAGGTCTTTGAAGATGACGAGGATATTAAACAGTTCCTAGAAAGGGTTGACTAGTTCTCTGAGACTCATATAGATCAAGAAAATCAAAACGATCATATCTGGATCATGCAGAAAGGTGAAGATCCTGAAAAGTTCCAGGATAAGATCACAAATCACCGAATTCTGGTGCTTAAGAACAATCATATCCCTAGAGGTCTGATACCCTTAGAGATATTGTTCGACCAAGACGATATACCCTTAAAATATACTTTACGAACTCATCTCGAAGAGGTTGAAGATTGTAACATAGGGACTAAAGAGGATCCTAAACTAGTCAAAATATCTAAGTACCTTCCATCCTAGGTGAAGAATAAATATGTTGAATTGCTTAAAAAGTATAAAGACGTCTTTGCATGGTCCTATGATGATTTAAAAATTTACAATACCTCTATCATTGAACATAATATTCCTTTGAAGCATGGTATGAAAACTTTCAAGAAAAATATGAGATAGATAAATCATATCCTCTTGCCAGTAATAGAAAGAGAGGTCAAGAACCTTCTTGACGCGAACATTATTGTCCCACTTAGGTATTCTTAATGGTTAGTGAATTTGGTACTTGTCAGAAAGAAAAGTGGAGAGATAAGGCTTTGTGTAGATTTCAGGAATATAAACCGGTCATCCCTCAAGGACAACTACCCACTACCAAAAATGGATCATGTCTTGGAAAAAGTAGTTGGCGCTAACAAAATATGTATGATCGATGGTTTTTCTGGATACAACCAATTTTTTGTCGACAAAGATGATAAATAAAAAATTGCATTCACTACTCCGTGGGGAACTTTCATGTATGATAAAATTCCATTTGGTTTGATGAATGCAAGGGCCACTTTCCAAAGAGAAATGGATATAGATTTCATCAGTGAGAGAGATAATTTTTTTATTATTTACTTAGATGATCTAACAGTCTTCTCCAATTTTGATGCAGATCATCTGTTTCATCTGAAACAAACGTTTGAAAAATGCAGAAAAGTTGGTTTGTCTCTTATCCCTAAGAAGTCTCATTTTTCTATGCAAGAAGGCAAGATTTTGGGTCATATAGTTTCGAAATATGGAATCAAGGTTGACCCCAAGCGAATCGAGGCTATTGACACAATAAAAATTCCTAGAAATAAGAAATAAATCTAGTTTTTTTTAGGGAAGATAATTTTTTTGAGAAGATTTATCCCTAACTTTGTGGAAATTGTCAAATTAATCACAGATATGTTGAAGAAAGACAGTGAGATGAAATGGACTACCAAAGCTAAATAATCATTCGAGCAAGTTAAGAAATCTATAAGCGAAGCACCCGTGTTATCTAGTCCGGACTATACTAAGGAATTCTTGATCTTTTCTTTCACATCTGAACATACTATCGCAGCGATACTCCTGCAAAAGAACGAAGAAGGTTTCGAGCAACTGATTGCCTTTTTCAGTAAAAGTCTCAAAGACGCTGAATTAAGATAAGATATACTGGAGAAACAAGCTTACACAATGGTGAAATATCTCAAATATTTTAGGACATATGTACTTCATTCTAGGATAATTTCTTATGTGCCAACAAGCTCTGTCAAATATATCTTGGTACAAACAGACAATGATGGCACGAGAGGTCGATAGTTAGCCAAAATTTAGGAATTTGATCTTGAAGTAAAACTAACCAAGCTATTCAAAGGTCAGGGCCTGCAAAAATTGTTAGCAGAATCAAATTTGAGGGCACTCGGGATAAACCATCTAGAATCACACGAATATATACCAGACATAGAGGAACTTGATGATCAAACCCCTACAATCCAAATCGAAGATAAATTTTCTTCCTCTAATTGGTATCGTGATATTGTTTCATATCTCCTCACCCTTCAGTGTTCGAGTGACATGACTCCATCCAAAGTGAGAACGTTGAAGCTACATGTAGTTAAATATTGTATTATCGAAGGTTAATTGTACTGGAAGGATCCTTTAGGTTTCTTGCTATGTTGTTTAACAGAACCTGAAACAGAGAATGTCATAAATGAATTTCAGGGAGTGTGTGGAGTACATCACGCTTGGAGGGAAATGACCTACAATATTTTAAGAGATTCATATTATTGACCAAAGTTATTCGCTGATGTGAATGCCAAGGTCATATCCTGCAACCCTTGGCAATTGTTCTCTGGTAAGCAAAATCTCCCTGCACTACCTTTAATCCCAGTCAAGATAGAGGCTCCTTTTCAACAATGGGGTCTGGACTTCATCGGAGAAATCCACCCATAGTCAAGAGCATAACATAAATGGATTTTATTTTCCATCGATTATTTCACGAAATGGGTTGAAGCCATTCCAACTCGAAATTCCCCTGATTCGGTAGTTATAAACTTTTTGGAAGAAAATATCCTATGAAGGTTTGGTTTCCCTCGAAAAATAGTCATGGACAACGTGTAACATCCCGCTCTGGCGCACTGAGAAACTTATTATTTGAGGACACTTGCTCGCAAGTGATATGGACCTTTTTTTGATGTTAGACCTTTTATACTTGATTATGATGCGATTAACAGATGACATGATGTGTTACTATTTGATGTAGAGAGGTGCTATTGACTCAGTTTTATTGAGTGTGCAGGGTTTTTGGACCTTGATAATGAAAAGGCATCGGTGGAACCCCCTTGGACTCCAGATTGAGTCAGGGAGTGTGCTATTTGGGTTGATTTAATTACAGTGATATTTCATGGATTTGATGATTTAATGTTGACATTTCTGACATGATTGTTGATGATGCAAGTTGACGATAGCTTGCCGACCAGACTCACATATGGAGTAAAGGGGCCACACACGATTTGCAGAGAGGTTAAGGGAGAGGGGTGGATAGCAGCCCTGCCACCTCCTACTAGCACTCCCGCTGTGGCTCGAGCTGTAGGTTAACGATTACCTAGTTCGAGAGGATCCACGATGTCGTGAGGGCAGACTGCGACAGTCGCTCACAATGATTCTAAGGGGAGTGCAATAAGGCGAGGGCCTTATTCCTTAGAACCCTTAGTCTCCCACAAGTTCACCTGGTGGAGTGTTGACTCCAGGGGTTATAGATGTATACCAATCAGTCCAGTTGGCGAGTGACACCCTTGGAGCACGTGGTGAATCCTGAAGGGCACGTCACACAAAAGAAACTCAGTTGGCGAGTGGCACCCTTGGAGCATGAGGTGCATCCTGAAGGGCACGTCGCACAAAAGAAACTCAAGAGGCGAGTGGCACCCTTGGAGCATGTGGTGTGTCCTGAAGGGCACGTCACAATAATGTGGATGAAGGAATCAGCCTAACTAGCCCTAAGACATCGACACCTTAATAAATCCTTAAACAATTCCCCTAACCAGGCGTCGCCAGTTCAGACTTTGAGCCCTATGTCAAAAAAAAAAACATAATTCAAGACTATACATTAAATATTCATTACCCCTATGATTTGCAACCTCCACCTAATCCAAGGAGTTTCCTTCCTTAATTAAATACATGAAACGATTCCTCCTTTAATTGAATTCATAAAGTAATTCCTTCCTTAATTGCATGCATAAGGCCCTTCCTCATTCCCTGTAATAAGCTTGATAATTTATCTTTTAGTGAAGGTACTACTACTTCTCCCTAACATAATAATCAAAACTTAACCATCTCCTAATAACAATGCCATTATATTCTAGCTCACAATAGCTTAGGCATTCAAATAACATTAGAATTTCATTTCCTACTAGCTAGCATTAACAATATAGGTGCTAATAATAAAATTAAACAAAACAAAAAAACCCACTTAAGCTATTGTGAGTCTTCATAAAGTGTGCAGGGTAAAATAAAGAGATTTAAGAAATTAATTCAATTAGGTGGTTGTAAATTTGAAAAAGAAGAAATTAATTAGTTAACTAAAGGGAGTTTAAAAGAAATATATATATATATATATATATATATATATATGAATTTAAAAAAATATATAATGAAAATATGCTTAGCGCATTTACCTTTTTGAGTTTTCAAAAAATAATAAAAATAAATAAAAAATAAAAAGGGGGGGGAACTTAAAAGAAATATGATTTAGGGTTTTTGATTAAAAACCTAAAACAAAAGGTGATTAGGTCAAAAAAGAGGATAAAAGAAAGGGGATGGGGGAAAAGAGGGGGATTCATCTATTATGTATTGTTATGCTGCCAAACTAGAGAACTGGACTGATTGCTTGTAGGAGTTGGGGATTTTCTCAGCTGACTTGAGTGGTAGCTCAGCCTTGGAGGTGAGCTGGGGAAGCTAGGCTATGATCTGGATTATGTGTGGCCCCTTTGCGGCTCAGGGGGCTGAGGGGGAAGCAGAGTACCCCTAGCGTTTGGCTGGGAGGTACCAGTGAGTCCTCTACGGTCGGCATGGAGCAAGATTGCATGGAGCACGCGAACAAACCTTCGGAGGAGGCGAACAGGAAAAGGTCTGCATAATGTTTTTATTCTCACTCTGGATGGCGTAAAATTTATTCTATGACTGTGTAAAATAGTTATCGTTTACATTCTGGACTGTGAAATTTTTTATTAACTATTGCTTTGGGCGGTGAAAAAAAAAAGACTTAGGGTTCGGTGCTGTGTAAAATTTTCATGATTTATTGTGTAGGAATATTAACCCTTCTCTTACCTGAGATTTGGCCTTTGTTGACACCGAATCTCGGATAAAACCAGCATGGGCATCACCCACCTACTACCCTGGACTTTTTGGTTGAAGCCCTTCGAATTTTTTTTTACCTTCAGCAATTTTCACTGTGGTGATGTACGACCGGTGTATTTTTAAATCTCTGTGTTTTTTTTTTCCTCAGCGTTGTGGCAACGTTGTTCAACCTGGCCAGTGTTAACCTCACTCCCTGCACCTGCAGTGATGAGTTGTTCCGAACGATGTCTGAACCCCTGCAACTACCCCATCTAACCTCTGCGTTGAGGTTACTCAGCCTCTGTAATTGCGTTGAGTTTTTCCTTTCTGTGGGTTGGGGCAATTTCGGCTTGATTGGGTCGAACTGCTGTCGAGGCAGTCCCAGGTTACCCTTAAATTAGCTACAGTGAATTTTAGCCACCAGTCTGTCAATTTTTACCTCTGCGCTCAACCAGGCGAATGTCTGAGTGATTGTTCATTCCTTCTGCATTTTTAATGATTGTTTTCCTGATCTCTCTGTGTGTACCCAGATTTAAGCTCAAGCGGATGCCGAAGCATGATGACTTTTGCCACAGAACTAGTCTCAATCCATCGAGATTCTTGCTGTGACTCGGCCCACGCGTGCGTGGTTGATCTTTGAGCTCTCATGCCTGAACGTTGCTCTGCACGTGCCTTTGGAAAACCACCCCCCTTTTTCTACTGTAAATGATTTTTAAAGTTTGGTTGTATTCGGCTAAGCCCAGGTAGACACTACGTCTCGTGTTTCCCGCTATGCATACCCCACCTTCCTGTATTAACGCCAGCCTTTAGATTTTATCTCAACCCTTCACCATTTCCCTGCCTACTTCATCCTTGACTGATCCAAGTACCTCATGCCCTGGCTGAGTCGATACCCTAACGGATTTGTGTATTGTATGAAGTTGATGAAAGTGGGGCCGTCCTTAGTCCCTCCTTGGATTAGTAGATTTATGTATTGCATTGCATGGGCCCTTCTTTAACTCCTTAAACAGAATTATAGGTCAATGTGTCGAGTTCTCAAATGGCCGTGTTAAATTAAAAATTCAACCTTCTATAAGCCTTTTTAGATAGGTGAGTTAGCAGGAAATTTATCTGATACAACTCCTAATTTGGTTGAACTACTTACAGTTCGCTTAAGCTAGTTCATTTTATAGTTCGTTTACAGTTCGTTTTACAGTTTGTTTTCCAGTTCGCCTTCCAGTTCATTTAATTTAGATATTGACCTAAATTTGGTTGAGCTACTTACAGTTCGTTGATTTAGTATTGAACTCTTACCTGTTGTTAATAGGTGTTGATTCTTTATTTTCTTGACGTATAAAGCAGCCTTTTGCTTCCCGTAATTGTTCATTAAGTTGCTCTTTTTTGATTACCTTGTAAAAATAATAATAATCAACTGATGTATTAAATGTGACTTAATTAAACTAAATTATATCCATATCTTATTACCTTTCTAGTGGTTTTTCTATTTTTCATTGCATTTTTAAGGGTGTATTAAATGCGCTTGATTAAATTAAATTTAACCATAGCTTTATTACCTTTTTGGTGGTTTTTCTATTTTTCCTTGCATTATCTAATGGTGTTTACAGTGGGGGTTAAATTTATTCATAAGGGCAAGGCTATTGGAAGAAGATTGCAGTTATAATTATGAGTTAACGATTCTTGATTAAAACCTAAGTGAGTCATTGAATTCACTACGTTGCATTATTATGGCTTTCTCATCTTAGACTGATGTTAATATTGCTTTAAACAATGAATCGTAACTTTTCCTTGTTATTCTGTGAAGGAGACAATTGATTTTAGAACGTCTCTTTAATTATAATTAAAGGTTAAATTCCGCTTAAATCGATAATTTTTCCCCTTTGATTATGTTGGATTTAAATTGAATTGAGTTTCATGATTAGGAGGTTGCTTTATTTACGATAGAGTAATTATAGATTAATGCCCATTGATAAGTCATAACTCTTCGTCTTACTTATAGTATATGCATGAGTAATGGAATTTAGACTGTTGCGCTAACCTTAAATTAAAAGTTAAGGTTGTTGTAAACGAAACTTTTAACTAGTCTTTTTCTTGATTAAATATGGATCCATTATGTTAACCCTGTTGAGAACAGACTTGCACAATAAGGCCTGGAATGATTAATTTTAGAAGGTACCTAGACGACAAGTGATCTATAGTTGCACGATGGAATGGTCTTAAGAATAGGGTAGATTGTAGTCCTTGTTCATCTAAGGTGGTACCGGGTCGTAAACTAGCTGTGCTTAGTCTGTTAGTGTCGGGCAGGATGTGGACACCTCCATGTAGCCTTAGTATATAGGCCAGTGCGTGCGATTATTTTTGTGTAAGGAATCCAGTGCCGTATCAAGGGTCTCGGGCCCTTTAAAGGCAGGATTCCACTCTTGCAACACATCTGAGGGGATTCTAGTTTCTGCCTGAGCAGTCGGCCAGGAGCCTATCTGACCTTCTCTCTCCCCAGAGCAGAGAACTAAGATTAAATGCCCTACTTTCCTGTGCAGAAATAGTAATCTACCATGATGGATTCTTCCTTAGGTCTATGGTCATTTAATGCTTGTAGTTGTGCACCTAATGTCCTCTTGTTGTGGTCATCGTGGTGGCGTCTTGTTGGTTGTCAAGTGGCGACGTAGATTCTAGAGTGTCTATTACTTCTACACGCATGCACACACCTTAAACAAAAATAAATAAATTTGCACCTATTATCAGAGTTGTTGTCGTAACAAGGAGGGATGTTACATATGGTATCCGAGCCGGTTCGACCCACGAATTGGGATTCACTACGGGTTTCATTGACATGATTAGATTGATTATACTGTTGCTGATCGAGTTGATTGTGTGCGTGCAGGTAATCATGGTTAGAGGACGTCGTGGAGGCATATGACGGGGTGCTAGGGGAGGAGGCATGACGCCTCCAACAACATCCACGCCTGAGGGGTCGAACCCCCAGAGAGGCGAGCAGGTTCTCGGACAGGAGCAGATAGCAGTTGGTGATGTTATTGGGATGATGAGATCCTTTCAGTGCATGTTCGAGGCTCTGATCAGCCATTTGGATAGAGACGAGGCCAGGGCGTCGGCACCCCCCGAGGTTCCGCCGCGCGCACCGGCTGTTACAGGTAGCATTCACCGTGAACTCGAGAAGGTAAAATTTTCCGATTTCTTTGGTGCCCCGGACGACACCACCGCTGAGGCATGGTTGGAGCATATGGCGATGTGCTTCACACTTCGCGATTATACCTCCAACATGAAGGTCCACATGGTGGTCTTTCAACTGAAGGGGAGCGCTCTTCTATGGTGGAAGACGCTCCTGCCACAATTGAGCATGGTCGTTGAAGATGTGTCATGGGAACTGTTTGAGGAATGGTTTCGAGAGAGGTACCTTTCAGAGGACTTCATTGAGCATCAGCTCAATGAGTTCAACGCATTATGACAGGGAGGTCATACGGTGCCCGAGTACGAGGCACGTTTTATGGAGCTGCTCCGGTATGCTCCACACCTTAACACTGAGAAGCTCAAGGTCAATCGGTTCATGTTTGGCCTTAACAGAAGCCTACGTGCGAAGGTTAGGATCTTGATGCCTCAAACCTTGCATGAATTTGTCCAAAAGGCCCTCATAGCAGAGGAGGATCTTATCAGTGGGGGTCAGACCAGGACTCCAGCGAGACCCGCAGGGCAGAGTTCATCTGGTGCGTCGCCGCATCAGACACCAGCGAGACATACGCCGGGACATCGTGGCTTCCAGAGGGGATCCACTTTTGCTACACCCCGACGACCGCCACCTCAGCAGCGGACACCTTATCAAGGACCACAACACCAGCAGCAGCGTCGCTCGCAATAGTAGCAGTTTAGGCCTGTTCAGCAGAACGGACCAGGGTTTCAGGCCGGTGGGCAGTCATCTTCTACTTCGGGTACCAGGACTATTGGGATGAAGAAGGGGTGTTGGACATGTGAGGAGCCACACTACCAACACGACTTTCCTATGGAGAGGACCAGGGCGTCCGGATCAGCCGGACCCACTACCGTGGGAGATATGGGCAAGGCCCATCGGATTCATGCAGCGGTGAATAACCGCCAAGAAGAGCACCAGTTGACTATGCTCGAGATGACGGGTATTGTCGCTGACCAGACCCTTAGTATTTTGATAGACCCAGGAGCTACAAAGAGTTTCATTTCTGGTGCAACGCTAAAAAGGATTAAGGTAAAGGCAGTCGAACAGGATGGGTTTAGCTTCATGGAGATGGCTTCGAGAGCCAAACAGAAGGTTGGAGGAAAGGTTACGGGTTGTGCCCTTAACCTGGGAGAGTTTGTCACGAGGGTCAACTTGTACGTCACGATCTTAGGATCTTATGACGTCGTGATCGGTATGGATTGGTTGGAAACGCATGAGGTGATACTCAACTGTAAGATGAAATGGTTGAGCTTGGTTGATGATGAAGGACAGAGATGTGTGATTGTAGGAAGGAACCAGAGAGTTTCCCTGCGGTTCATCTCTTCCTTACAGTTACGGAAGAGTATGCGCAAGGGGTGAAAAATTTATGTGATCCTCACGCTAAACGAGAAGGGAGTCGCAGAAGGGCTAGAACACCTTTCGGTGGTGAAGGAGTTTGTAGACGTATTTTCAGAGGAGTTGTTGTTGGATAGAGAACTGGAGTTTACCATAGACCTGAAACCGAGAACTGAACCGATAGAAAGAACGCCTTATCGGATGTCGACCCCGGAGTTGCAAGAGTTGAAAATGCAACTGAATCATTTGTTGGACCTGGGACTGATACATCCTAGTGTGTCACCGTGGGGTGCACCAGCTATTTTCATACGAAAGAAGGATAGATCATGGAGGCTTTGCATTGACTACCATCAACTGAACAAGGCTATGATCAAGAATCAATATCCCTTACCAAGAATTGACGATATATTTGATCAAATGAAGGGTGCGACGGTGTTCTCCAAGATCGATTTGCGATATGGATATCACCAGATACGGATCAAGGAGGATGACATCCCTAAGACTGCCTTTAAGACGAGATTTGGACATTATGAGTTTACCGTTTTGTCGTTTGGACTGACAAACGCCCCAGGGGTTTTCATGATTTTGATGAACGGTGTGTTCCGCGAGTACTTGGACAAGTTCGTCCAAGTATTCATTTATGATATTTTGATCTACTCTCGGATGACGGAGGAGCATGATGCGCACTTGCACTTGGTACTACAATGTTTACGAGAACACAAATTGTATAGGAAGTTGTCCAAATGCTCTTTTTACCAATCGAGGATTCACTACTTAGGGCATGTCATCTCCGACGAAGGTATCGTCGTGGATCCAGCCAAGGTTGAGGCTATTATGGAATGGCCTGCGCTGACGAATGTTAAGGAAGTGTGTATTTTTATGGGATTAGCAGGATACTATCGACGGTTTGTCAAGGGTTTTTCGAAAATTGCAAATACGATCAAGGAATTGCAGAAGAAAAACAAGAAGTTTGTTTGGACAGAGAAATGTGCAGAAGCATTTCGGAGGCTTAAAGATTTATTGACAACTGCGCAGATACTAAAGGTCCCTGACATGGACGCAGACTTCTTGGTATGCATTGACGCATCCAAGGAAGGTTTAGGCGGAGTCTTGATGCAATATGGACGAGTGATTACTTACATTTTGAGGAAGCTGAGAAGGCATGAGGAGAACTACGCGACGCGCGATTTGGAGTTATTAGCCATCATGTATGCCTTGAAGGTTTGGAGACACTACCTTGTTGGACGAAAATTTAAATTAAAGACTGATCATTGTGGGCTGCAACACATTTTCACGCAAAGCGACCTGAACGCGCGACAACAGCGTTGGTCGGAATTGCATAGCGAGTACGACTTCGAGATTACTTACATAAAGGGAACAGTGAATCAAGTGGTAGATTCCTTGATTCGGAGGCCACGCATATTTTCGGTGTTACCTCTTTAGACAAATCTACGTGAGAAGATTCTCACTTTACAGCATGATGATGACTGGTACAAAGAAGTCAAGGATTTTATCGGACAAAACACAATGATGGTACCACGATATGAGGGATATTCATTGGATAATGATGGGTTATTGAGGTTTAGAGGTCGGATTTACGTACCGCCTAACGACGAGTTGAGGATGTTTATCCTGAGCGAGGCTCATAGAGAAGTTTACATGGCTCACCCAGGGGTTACGAAGATGAGAGAAGACTTTAACCCATTATTCTTTTGGAAAGGAATGAAGGCCGACATAGTCAACTTTGTGGTTAGATGTCTAGAGTGTCAGCAGGTAAAGGCTGAACATAGACACCCGGCAGGTTTACTTCAACCACATGCCATTCCAAAATCTAAATGGGAAGTTATTTCGATGGATTTCATTGATGGATTTCCACTGACGACAAGGAGACACGACTCGATTTTTGTAGTAGTAGACACTCTGACGAAGAGTGCTCACTTTATTCTGGTGTGTATGACGTATCAGGCACCTGACATAGTGAGAGCTTTCATCTGTGAGATTGTGAGGTTGCATGGCGTGCCTAAAAAGATTATATCCAATCGAGGATTGGTGTTTACTGGACGATTTTGGATGAGTTTCCAAGAGGCCTTGGGAACCCAACTTAATTTTAGTACTGCGTATCACCCAGAGACTGACGGACAGACAGAACAAATGAACCAAACCTTGGAAGACATGTTGCACAGTTACATGATGGACCAACAAAGGCATTGGGAGGTGTTCTTGCCTCTAGTAGAATTCGCTTACAACAACAGTTATCAAAGCACCATAAAGATGGTGCCTTTTGAGTTTCTTTATGGGAGACCATGTCGGACGTCCTTGAGTTGGGATCGTCTTGAGGATAGGGTCCTGGTGGGACCAGAAGCGATCCAAGAAATGGAAGATCAAATGAAAACCATAAGACAAAGGATTAAAGAATCGCAGGATCGACAGAAGAGTTATGCCGATGCGCACCGAGTCGACCGTAGTTACGAGGTCAGCGATTGTGTCTTCTTGCGAGTTAAACCGCATAAGAGTTCGATCAAGTTTGGAAAGGGAGCTAAATTCTCTCCGAGGTTCGTGGGACCTTTCGAGATTGTGGAGAGAAAGGGGCCCGTGGCCTATCGACTAGCCTTGCCTGATTCTTTGAGGCGTATGCACGATGTTTTTCATGTATTTGTTTTGAGACATTATGTTAGTGATCCTACACACGTGATTGACATGAGTTCCTTGTAGGTATCGGATGAGGGAGCGCTCACGGCTGAGCCAGTCTGTATCTTAGATCATCACGTTCAATAGTTACGACATCGAACAGTAGATCAGGTCAAGGTCCAGTGGGACAGTTATAGTCCACACTCAACGACCTGGGAGGACGCATATGATATGCGTCAGCAGTTTCCATTTTTGTTTGATAGATAGACTTATGATACTGTGATACTTTTATTTCTGCATTTATATTGAGAAACTTTGGGACGAAGTTTAGACCAAGAGGGGGTGTATGTAACATCCCGCTCTGGCGCACTGAGAAACTTATTATTTGAGGACACTTGCTCGCAAGTGATCTGGACCTTTTTTTGATGTTAGACCTTTTATACTTGATTATGATGCGATTGATAGATGACATGATGTGTTACTATTTGATGTAGACAGGTGTTATTGACTCAGTTTTATTGAGTGTGCAGGGTTTTTGGACCTTGATGATGCAGAGGCATCGGTGGAACCCCCTTGGACTCTGGATTGAGTCAGGGAGTGTTCTATTTGGGTTGATTTAATTACAGTGATATTTCATGGATTTGATGATTTGATGTTGACATTTCTGACATGATTGTTGATGATGCAGACTGACGATATCTTGCCGACCAGACTCACATATGGAGTAAAGGGGCCACACACGATTTGCAGAGAGGTTCAGGGAGAGGGGTGGACAACAGCCCTACTACCGCCTACTATCACTCACGTCGTGGCCCGAGCTGTAGGTTAACGATTACCTAGTTCGAGAGGATCCACGATTCCGTGAGGGCAGACTGCGACAATCACTCACGATGATTCTAAGGGGCGCTCAATAAGGCGGGGGAAATATTCCTTAGAACCCTTAGACTCCCACAAGTTCACCTGGCGGAGTGTTGACTCCAGGGGTTATAGATGTCTACCAATCAGTCTAGTTGGCGAGTGGCACCCTTGGAGCACGTGGTGCACCCTGAAGGGCATGTCGCACAAAAGAAACTCAGTTGGCGAGTGGCACCCTTGGAGCACGAGGTGCATCCTGAAGGGCACGTTGCACAAAAGAAACTCAAGAGGCGAGTGACACCCTTGGAGCACGTGGTGCGTCCTGAAGGGCACGTCGCAATAATGTGGATGAAGGAATCAGCCTAACTATCCCTAAGACATTGACACCTTAATAAATCTTTAAACTATTCCCCTAACCAGGCGTCACCAGTTCAGACTTTGAGCCCTATGTCAAAAAAAAAAACATAATTCAAGACTATACATTAAATATTCATTACCCCTATGATTTGAAACCTCCACCTAATCCAAGGAGTTTCCTTCCTTAATTAAATACATGAAACGATTCCTCCTTTAATTGAATTCATAAAGTAATTCCTTCCTTAATTGCATACATAAGGCCCTTCCTCATTCCCTGTAATAAGCTTGATAATTTATCTTTTAGTGAAGGTACTACTACTTCGCCCTAACATAATAATCAAAACTTAACCATCTCCTAATAACAATTCCATTATATTCTAGCTCACAATAGCTCCGCCATTCAAATAACATTAGAATTTCATTTCCTACTAGCTAGCATTAACAATACAGGTGCTAATAATAAAATTAAACAAAAAAAAACCCACTTAAGCTATTGTGAGTCTTCATAAAGTGTGTAGGGTAAAATAAAGAGATTTAAGAAATTAATTCAATTAGGTGGTTGTAAATTTGAAAAAGAAGAAATTAATTAGTTAACTAAAGGGAGTTTAAAAGAAAAGAAAAAAAAAATATATATATATATATATATATATATATATATGAATTTAAAAAAAATATAATGAAAAGATGCTTAGCGCATTTACCTTTTTGAGTTTTCAAAAAATAATAAAATTAATAAATAAATAAAAAGGGGGGAAAACTTAAAAGAAATATGATTTAGGGTTTTTTTTTAAAAACCTAAAACAAAAGGTGATTAGGTCAAAAAAGAGGATAAAAGAAAGGGGATGGGGGAAAAGAGGGGGATTCAGCTATTAGGTATTGTTATGCTGCCAAACTGGAGAACTGGACTGATTACTTGTAGGAGTTGGGGATTTTCTCAGCTGACTTGAGTGGTAGCTCAGCCTTGGAGGCGAGCTGGGGAAGCTAGGATATGGTCTGGATTGTGTGTGGCCCCTTTGCGGCTCGGGGGGCTGAGGGGGGAGAAAAGTACCCCTATCATTTGGCTGGGAGGTACCGGTGAGTCCTCTATGGTCGTCATGGAGCAGGATTTCACGGAGCGCACAGACAAACCTTCGAAGGAGGCGAACAGGCAAAGGTCTGCATAATGTTTTTATTCTCATTCTGGATGGCGTAAAATTTATTCTATGACTGTGTAAAATAGTTATGTTTTTGATTCTCATTCTGGATGGCGTAAAATTTATTCTATGACTATGTAAAATAGTTATCGTTTACATTCTGGACTGTGAAATTTTTTATTAACTATTGCTCTGGGCGGTGAAAAAAAAAAAGACTTAGGGTTCGGTGTTGTGTAAAATTTTCATGATTTATTGTGCAGGAATCTTAACCCTTATCTTACCTGAGATTTGGCCTTTATTGACACCGAATCTTGGATAAAACCAACGTGGGCATCACCCACCTACTACCCTAGACTTTTTGGTTGAAGCCCTTCGAATTTTTTTTTACCTTCAACAATTTTCACTGTGGTGATGTACGACCGGTGTATTTTTAAATCTCTGTGTTTTTTTTCCTCAGTGTTGTGGCAGCGTTGTTCGACCTGGGTAGTGTTAACCTCACTCCCTGCACCTGCAGTGATGAGTTGTTCCGAACGATGTCTGAACCCCTGCGACTACCCCATCTAACCTTTGCGTTGAGGTTACTCAGCCTCTGTAATTGCGTTGAGATTTTCCTTTCTGTGGGTTGGGGAAATTTCGGCTTGATTGGGTCGAACTGTCGCCGGGGCAGTCCCAGGTTACCCTTAAATCAGCTACAATGAATTTTAGCCACCAGTCTGTCAATTTTTACCTATGCGCTAAACCAGGTGAATGTCTGAGTGATTGTTCATTCCTTCTGCATTTTTAATGATTGTTTTCCTGATCTCTCTGTGTGTACCCCGATTTAAGCTCAAGAGGATGCCGAAGCACACTGACTTCTGCCATAGAACTAGTCTCAATCCATTGGGATTCTTGCTGTGACTCGGCCTACGCGTGCGTGGTTGATCTTCGAGCTCTCGTGCCTTAACGTTGCTCTGCGCATGCCTTTGGAAAACCACCCCCCTTTTTCTATTGTAAATGATTTTTAAAGTTTGGTTGTATTCGGCTAAGCCCAGGTGGACACTATGTCTCATGTTTCCCGTTATGCGTACCCCACCTTCCTGTCTTAACGCCAGCCTTTAGATTTTAGCTCGGCCCTTCATCGTTGCCCTGCCTACTTCGTCCTTGACTGATCCAAGTACCTCGCGCCCTGGCTGAGTCGATACCCTAATGGCTTTGTGTATTGTATGAAGTTGATGAAAGTGGGGTCATCCTTAGTCCCTCCCTGGATTAGTAGATTTATGTATTGCATTGCATGGGCCCTTCTTTAACTCCTTAAACATAATTATAGGTCAATGTGTCGAGTTCTCAAATGGCCATGTTAAATTAAAAATTCAACCTTCTATAAGCCTTTTTAGATAGGTGAGTTAGCAGGCAATTTATCTGATACAACTCCTAATTTGGTTGAACTACTTACAGTTCGCTTAAGCTAGTTCATTTTACAGTTCGTTTACACTTCGTTTTACAGTTCGTTTTCTAGTTCGCCTTCGAGTTCGTTTAATTTAGATATTGACCTAAATTTGGTTGAGCTACTTACAGTTTGTTGATTTAGTATTGAACTCTTACCTGTTGTTAATAGGTGTTGATTCTTTATTTTCTTGACGTATAAAGCCACCTTTTGCTTCCCATAATCGTTCATTAAGTTGCTCTTTTGTGATTACCTTATAAAAAGAATAATAATTAAATGGTGTATTAAATGTGACTTAATTAAACTAAATTATATCCATAGCTTATTACCTTTTTAGTGGTTTTTTTATTTTTCATTGCATTTTTAAGGGTGTATTAAATGTGCTTAATTAAATTAAATTTAACCATAGCTTTATTGCCTTTTTGGTGGTTTTTCTATTTTTCCTTGCATTCTCTAATGGTGTTTACAGTGGGGGTTAAATTTATTCATAAGGGCAAGGCTATTGGAAGAAGATTGCAGTTATAATTATGAGTTAACGATTCTTGATTAAAACCTAAGTGAGTCATTGAATTCAGTACGTTGCGTTATTATGGATTTCTCATCTTAGACTGATCTTAATATTGCTTTAAACAATGAATCATAACTTTTCCTTGTTATTCCGTGAAGGAGACAATTGATTTTAGAACGTCACTTTAATTATAATTAAAGGTTAAATTCCGCTTAAATCGATAATTTGTCCCCTTTGATTATGTTGGATTTAAATTGAATTGAGTTTCATGATTAGGAGGTTGCTTTATTTATGACGGAGTAATTATAGATTAATGCCCATTGATAAGTCATAACTCTTCATCTTACTTATAGTATATGCATGAGTAATGGAATTTAGACTGTTGCGCTAACCTTAAATTAAAAGTTAAGGTTGTTGTAAATGAAACTTTTAACTAGTCTTTTTCTTGATTAAATATGGATCCATTATGTTAACCCAGTTGAGAACAGACTTGCACAATAAGGCCTGGAATGATTAATTTTAGAAGGTACCTAGACGACAATTGATCTATAGTTGCATGATGGAATGGTCTTAAGACTAGGGTAGATTGTAGTCCTTGTTCATCTAAGGTGGTACTGGGTCGTAAACTAGTTGTGCTTAGTCTGTTAGTGTCGGGCGAGATGTGGACACCTCCATGTAGCCTTAGTATATAGGCCAGTGCGTGTGATTATTTTTGTGTAAGGAATCCAGTGTCGTATCAAGGGTCTCGGGCCCATTAAAGGCAGGGTTCCACTCTTGTGACACATCTGAGGGGATTCTAGTTTCTGCCTGAGCAGTTGGCCAAGAGCCTATCTGACCTTCTCTCTCCCCAGAGCAGAGAAATAAGATTAAACGCTCTTCTTTCCTGTGCAGAAATAGTAACCTACCATGATGGATTCTTCCTTAGGTCTATGGTCATTTAATGCTTGCAGTTGTGCACCTAATGTCCTCTTGTTGTGGTCATCGTGGTGGCGTCTTGTTGGTTTTCGAGTGGCAACGTAGAGTCTAGAGTGTCTGTTACTTCTACACGCGTGCACACACCTTAAATAAAAAAAAAAAAAATTGCACCTATTATCAGAGTTGTTGTCGTAACAAGGAGGGATGTTACATAATGCCCAAGATTTCAAATCTATGGCAATGGTATTTTTTTTCAAAAATATAACATTGTGCTAGGGAATTCTACAGCTTATTATCCTTAGGGAAATGGGTTGGTTGAATCATCCAACAAGATTTTGATTAGTATAATCAAGAAAGAGTTGACAAAGAATAAGAAGGATTGGCACGTGCACCTAAAGTACGCCTTATGGGAAAACCAAATCGACACTAAGAAATCAATAGGTATGTCCCATTTCCAAATGGTTTATGGTATTGATGTTGTCCTTCCTATCAATCTCACTCTTCCAGTGATGAAGTTGTGGAAAGATGAAAATGAAGAGCCAAATGACATGATGAGGAGCATAAACCAAATTATCGAAGTCTAGCAAAACAGGGCCGGAGTTGATGACAGACTTCAAAAATACCAAGATGATATGAAAGCCCTTTTTGATAAAAAAGCGAAATACAAGGAGTTCCTTCCTAGTGATCTAGTTTTAAAATGGGATGCTAGAAAAAAAGATGCAAGAAAACACGACAAGTTGTATCATCTCTAGTTCAGAGCATTCAGGATTGTAGCTACAGAGGGAAAGAATTCATTCCTACTAGAAAATATTGACAGAAAAACTTTTGATTACCCTATCAACGAGCGTTATCTAAAACATTTTATGCAATAATAATGTTTCACATTGCCATTGTATATATCGGTTTGGTTTCTTGTTTAAATTTGCAATTTAATTTTCCTTTGTAGGGTATCTAAATTTCACTTCTTCGTTGTAAATAAACCAAGTTTCATTCGATATCATAAAAGAAAAATATAAAACATGTGTATTGCATATCATTTCTATTCTGTGGAATTTTCTAGATTTTTCTTTTTTGTGCTCATACAGAATACTCACTATCAGGTGAGAAATGAGGAGGTATCGAAACCCAACACTTAGTTTTCAAAATATTTGTTTTCTCTCAAAATAGGTGATGAATTAATAATTGGTTTGATTGAAAATGTAAATGAAATCCGAGGTATGAACTTCTATGCTTATTGTTTAAGCTAAAATACTAAAATAAATATTATTGGATATAAACAAGGTTCTACTCATATAAATATAATCACCTGATCAAAGGTTAGAAAATTTGTAGGCTTCCAAGTCAAGTGAAAATAAAACAAAAAGTTGAAATAAAAGTAAAAGAAGATAAGAATAAAAAGGGCTTAAAAAGAGAAGCTGGGTAATCGAGAAGTAAACCGTGTGGAAATAAGATTCTTTTACGTTGGACCATATGAGTCCTCGCCTTGTTTCATTTTGCCTATCTTTGAGTTTTTTTTTCCTTTCGGATTTTTACTACTTGGCCTTAAATCTTCATAGAAAGAAATAATTATGCCTTAGCTCTGAAAACTTAAAAACATATCTTCAAAACAAGATTAGGCAAAAATCTTTGTGTTCCTCTGATTTTAACTGAAAGAAAGTATGTCTAGGCTAATCCTGATAACTTTATCTCTTCTAATATAATTGAACTGATTAGTTCGCTCAAGGAAAATCCCTAGAAAATAAAATTTCCCCATAAGATCTCCCCTATAGGAAAATATGTATTGAAGATCAAGAAAGAATTATCTCAGATTACAATCAAAAAAATGTTGGCATACCTTCATTGTCAAATCTTAAGCATATATCATCCCTATATGATACATACAAATTGATTTCCCCCACTTCAAAAATATAAAAAATATAAGACAGATGGTGAAAGGAAATTCATAAAATGATTGCCCCCATCTAGTCCAAGACAAAAGGTGAAAGGAAATCCATAAATTGATTTCCCCCATTTTGTCCAAAAGAGATGATGAAAGGAAATTCATGTAATGATTTCCCTCATTTCAATAAAATGCAAAATTGCTAATTGAGGTGGTGAAAGGAAATTCAATGGGAGATGTAGATAAGTTAACCGGGGTGTTGAACAAGCTCGCTGGTAGTGAAGCAATATCTATGATATCTGTAAGGTTTTCATACATGTATAAACATACTCTGGTATCTGGTTCTTTTTCCGGTAATATTTACATTCTAAACCGACAAGGGATTCCTTGAATAAATTGTTAAAATTACTTTGCCTTGATGCGAATGAAATCAGCCAATGTTTGATATCTCAGTTAAAGTTGTTTTGATTATCTTAAACAAATCCAAAATCAGCTACAGGAAAATAAAACTATTAATAGCCTAACTTAAGATCAACAATTGAATGTGTTTTGAAGGTTTTCTAAGATTCTGTTAAAGTTCAATTTTTCTCTATATGACTTTTTCCCAAAGGTGTTTCCCAGAAATACAATGATGACTCCATTTACCCAATAAAGGCACTTAGTATATTGTTCTTCCATGCCTCACAGAGAGACATGATCCCCAGATGAAGCCTATGTTGGAACATATACAAATCCTAAACCTTGAGCTTTACTTTCTTGAACTTCATCTTTTTTAAATATTGACTCAAAAGTTATCTTTCGAATGTTAAATCAAATTTACTTATATTCATAAGGCACGCATGATATCCGTCGTTGATAAAGTTCCTCCTTTGATCGAACGATCCCATTTTTTTCTTGAGTTTTGGAGCCGCCTAATTGTTAAAGAGTCAAATCACTAAAGTTTGCTTTGGAGCTTTGCACTTCGGGTATTTCACCGGTCCTTAACGTTTAAAGTCCCGATACCCAAAAATTGTCTGTTATCACTGTTCAAAAACTTTAAAGGACCCTAGTCATAGTACACGTGTACCTTTTGAGTCTCCCCTAGGTTGACAAGGGTCATCCATTTCCGACCTTTTCAGCTGAATATTCATACAATTCTAAGTGACACATGGCACCCCCTGGTCTCGACACATCATCTAAAATGATATCATCTTCGACATGTCACTACGAGTAATGGCCTTTTGGAAATATAATAAAGAGATAACTTGCAAATCCATGAAGCAGCAAAATGTCAAAATATTAAATCTTAATTAAGTTAAATTAATTTTTATTAAAAGATAGTTAACAACTTTACACTTTGGAGTTTAGACATTTACCATCCATGACATCCTGAAATCTCTGAAGTATGAAATTCTAAAAGAACTTAAAGTTAAACACGCTTACTTAATGTTTTAAAAGGAGATTATCTCGTAATTAACCTTTCGTGAATTTGCGAATCGAGAAATTTCAAACCTGTTTCATCCAAAATTCTCGATCGTGAACCGTCGATATTAATGGCATTAATCACAAATCAATGGTAATTATTTTAATGTATCTTGTAGATCGCCTTCTATATTTTCTTATTAAGATAAATAAATTTATCGTCAGTAAAAGTATTTTCAAATCAATGCGCCGGATGTGAACAAAATTGCTCGATTTTGAATTTCATTTTCATCATGCACAGAATAATAAGTTTTTACCAACTAAGAAGCTCATGCAGTCCCCTGTAACAGGTAATCCCGTTTTGGTTTTATCGATATCATTGCACCACAGAAGATGGATAAAGTAGTTGGTGAAGGCGCAAATCTGAATGTGGACATCCTGTTAGATACTTCACCGAGAGCCATAGACACTGTGAAAACTTGGACACATTTGTTCGATATTCTAGAGCACAAGATTATAAATTTACCAGAGGATTTCAGCGATGAAGTGAGAAAAAATCATGCAACTAAACTCAAGGGTATATCTCAGTCGAAGCTACACAAAATAGTTGCGCGAATGAGACTCATGTCTTATAACGAAATGATAGGTTGGGCCCTGGAAAATGTCAACATTCAAACCAGGATCATTTACAGCTCTCAAAAGGTTGTTGTTGAGTCACTCGGACCAGAACACATACAAGTAATGTATAAGCTATCCCCCAATTTTAAATATAATCACAATGTTGAGTTCCTGCTGGAATTTGAACAACAAGAGTGTATACAATATGATAAAACCTACCAGATCTGATCAAATCCTGGTCGGGTCAACCAGAAAAATTTAGATCTGATGCTCATGGCGTTTACGCCACAACATCATTAGATACCCATATGATCTATGTAGCTATGGTTCTCTGTAATCTATTCGGGAAGAAAAGTCCCACCCATTTCCCAGTGGCATGGGTGCCAATTATGCATGAAGTGGCCAAGGGCTAATATTTCAACTGGGCCAAGATGTTATCAGACAACCTAGATAAGGAAATCACACAGTATAAATTGGAAAAGTCCAAAGGGAAACCTGCCTCGTTCTACATGTCTGCATATATAATGGACGATATTTGCTTTATGACCCCTTTTTCCACTGATGAACAGGAGTTGGACCCCAACCAGCAATGGACCTATCCACTTATATCACTCCAAGCTATGGGAAGACAAGGCCAGGGATTTCTTCTACAAAATCTACCATTATGTAGTAGTGCCAATCCACATCACCCTATACAGTTGCCAACACCCTAGAATTTAAGACAGAATCATGGGAAACCTAGGAAAAATAGCAGACTAGTACATCAAAGAAAAAGTTTCTTACCTAGGGTTTTTGGATGCTTGGTCCCTCCCCATGCTCTCTCGAATTTTTTACCAGATCAACTAGTATGCCGAGAAGTGTCTTATCAAACCATGACAGGGGGAATCAACAAGGAATTGAAAGCGACCCAGAAAAATGTATGGCCAACCTTCCCTCTTCAAGTTGGTATTTTTTCATTGTTAGACTTTGGTCATTCTAAAGTAGAAGCTACAACTCTGGAGGATGTCAAGTTAGTTGAAATCAAATTTAAAAGGCACGACCCATATAAAATTGTGGAAAATCACCTAGCTCAATACAACTTGAAGAAATATATGCATGAGAAATCCCCACATGATGAAGTATTTAGGGGAGTCAGGTATTATGAGGAAGTGTTGAATAGAGTCCAAACTTTGTCCCCAGACCATCAGACCATTTTCTTCAGTTTTCAAAAGCACAGACGGAATAGTTTACCGAAAGTTCTATAGGGAGAATCGGTAGCCACCCTGCCTACACAGGAAATTATACCTCCAGGTTTTGAAGCAGGGAGATCTGGTAAACAGGAAACTGAGGAAAACTCGAAGGGAACTGAAGTTTTGACACAGGAATTGAAAGCTTCAATATCAACTCCACTAGGCCCTCTAGCAAAGACTTAGTTCGAAGACTTTCTAAAGTAGGGGCGAGATACATCTCCTTCTACACCAGCCACATCTGTTGCCAAAACCGTTGAGCAACAACCATCTATGGAAATAGGTTCCCTTATCACTTCATTGACACCATTACAGTCTATTTTTAGAAACCTCGATTCCAAATTCATTTTCATAGATGATCTCACCCAAATTGCACCTGAAGATATGCCTCCTTCAGACTTCTTCTTCAGTAAGAAAAGGAGGGCTATAGTCAAATCATAATCATATCAGAAATATGGAGCGATAATAAACAGGAAAATAATGGTGTACGCTGGAAAGGACTGAGATGATTCAAAATTCGCCAAGGAAATGGCAGGTTCACTAGGTGCATTTGCCATTGCAAATCAGTGGTCTGTGGAAAATCTGGCCAAGAAGCTAAAACAGAGAAACCTACTGGTAGGGAAGTTGCAAGATCAGATAATGACTATGGAACATGATGTGAAAAATAAGATGAACAAATATTTTGAACAGATCAGAGCGTATGACAAGCATCAAATACAACAACTGCAAGCTAACCTTGAAGAGCTCCATCATAATTCGCAGGCCAACAAAGGCTTGATCATGCAACAAGAAGAGATAATAAAACAATTGCAAGCCAGGTTAGACTTGACCGGAGGTAAGTCAATAAAGGTATCAAATTTTCGGACTCAAGCATTGGAGGCAAATGAAAAGATATAAATAGCCCATCAAGATCTCTTCATGAAGGTCGAGGCTATCCAGAAGTTCTACCAAACGGTTGACCTTTCTCTGAAAGACATCTACATCAAGGAAATAGAAACTCATTCATCTCGAGTTAATTTTTAGGAGGTTGTCCTATTGGTACCGAAGGATGATGTCTCAGACGTCCATCAACTTTCCCTTTCAAAATAGATAAGAGGTGATATAGTTTTGAAGGCTTGGGAAACAAATTTAATAGAAAGAAAGAGACTTTCCAGATATGTAATTGAAGCTTGTATAGAAGCGTTGACATCACTAGACAAAGGGATAATTGATTTTGAAGGGAATGTTATTTCTGAAGCCCTGGGTCAAATTGATATAGAAAAGAATTAGTATAACTTTAGAACAAGAAAAGAGGAAGCTCTGACGACCATCCAAAATATAAACCAGATTGATCTCCCTCAAATAAGAAAATGGATAGTGAACCCAACATTGCAATTACAGGTCACATCCCAAGGAGTGAAAAGGATACAAGAAAATTGCCTCTGGTAGAAAGAAAGTTATACACTTTTGAGACCAATCAAGCAACTGAGCCTTCAGGGCTGGTAGTGAAATTAGTAAGTAGATGCATCCAATGCATTGAATACGGGAAGGAAAGCACATATGGAAGCAAGTAAGAAAGTGTTATTACATTATTGGATATATTTGAAAGGAAAAATGAAAACAAAGTTATGATGATTAGGATGTTATGTTAGACTATAAGAAGACAGAAGGGTTTCGACCAACAGACAAAGAGATTTCCAACGAAGTCCGTTATTCTATATGTTCTATTTTCTTATTTCATATATTTACTATTTTTAGATTATGAGAAGTCCAATCATTTTTTAGTTGTGACAATTTTGTATAAATACATAGATTGAAGATCTATTGAAATCTTCTTCTTGCCGATTGTAATAGAGAAAACTCTCCTTATTGAGTATTAATACAAGTGCAGACGAAGATTCCACATTTTGTTTAGTTTGGGTTATGTGTTTCTTTTGTTTTTCCATTTCTCAACATTTCTTTATGCATTCCTTGATAAATGTTTGATTTTAATTTAGTACAACAACTATTGCAATCATATCTCATCAGTGATTTATTAAGTAAGCATTTTTTCCTCTACATTTACTGTGAGTAAATCAAGACTTGCGAGTTGTGTAGATTATTGTATATTATACTTTATTCAAGGTTACACTATCTATTTTCTTCCACTACAAAAAGGTGAGACTCTCCAGTAATTGATGCCTTGCCTTGTCTTACAGTTTGTATATTTTCTCTCACACTATTTGATATTACAATTTTTACTTAGACATGAAATACGACCTCTGTGTTGCCATACTGTTAATTTCATTTAAGGAATTTTTTCATATAAATAAGGTAGAAAAAGAACGCCTAAAAAATACTCTCTAAAAATTTCTTGATACCTGACATTATCCCTTGAGCCTTAAGTTTAATCTAAGGACCAACAAGAAGGAAATTATCCTTGCATAGGATTCCAATAAATTTAGAAGGGATTTCTCACTATTGACATTCACGAAGAAGGGAAAGAGATACTCCCTTGATTTCCAAAAAATAGAAAATTTGTAGAACTCATTGACATGCGTGATGATTGGAATGTCCCACCCATTTGATTACTCAACCTTGAAAATGGATTGGTACCTATAAATTCCTCAGAATATGGAAAGGCTCCACGTCCTAAGGAGGGGTTGGATGAAGGGATGTGTCCCCTGGCCCATGGAAAATCATGCAATGGAGTTGAATAACTCCCTATTAGCTCGATTTATTTGCATAAAAAGGACACTTATCATGTCAATCTAGGGTCAATATAATTATGAGACACAATCACTATATCTGATGGAACTAGCTTCAAAATACATGATACTAAAGAAGAAATATAATCTTGAAATAAATCATCAACTAATCTAGGAAGGTAAATCTAACATATTCATTAAAACTTATAATTATTTCAACCTTGAGTTATCATTGTTCCACTAGTAGAAGATCACGCTACAAAGTATAATATGCCACTAGTGGTGGACTCTTTACAAAAATACTTTGTCAACTAGTGAGGTTAAAGGGTTTGAAATAAGGTTCTAGCAAACATGAAAAATGAAATTAACTGGAAATTAATTAATCAATCCAACAAGAAAGTAACAAATCTTCTCAACCTTGACTACAAAAGGTTACACATGCATAATATCAGGTTGTGAGGTGGAATATTCCTTGAGAAAGGCCCACACAAACATCCTTGTTTATCTAATGTGGGATGTTGGTTAAATAAGAAATTATAATCACAAAAGCACACAACTCACTCATATCTACTTAGTTGATCAAGTATCAATCAATGTCTCATAGGTAGAAGTCTTAGGTTATTGTGTCTTTATCATACTCCCTTGGGTGGTTAAATACTTGCAACAATACTCTGATGACTCCTCAATCCTTATTCCCATCAACAAATCAATTCTAAGTGTTTAAGAATAAATAAAACCTTCATGAAAATGCTACAGGAAATAAACTATTGTAACTAGAAATTAAGAAATGAACTATAAACAATGATCTTAATCTTATGATTAGTGAACCATTAACATATAAACAAAGAACTAGTAATAAGTATAAACAATAGAGATATAAATGAAAATAAAAAGGAAGTCAGAGAGTATATACCAGCAATAAAAATACAACACATGTACATAGAAAACAATGATGCGCGGAATGAATAATGTGTAAATGTGTTGAACCTACACAAAATAGATCTAGCTAGAAAATACTACACATATTTGCAGAGAGAAATTGAGAAAGAAGAAGCAAGATAGAAAGAATGGAAGAATTCTCATTAACTGTATTCCACACTCAAAGAGTGAATAATTTACAATATATATAGGATAAATGAGTAACCAATGAGCCATAGTGGTGATCTAGACACACACCAGCAGTTACAAGAGTAAATCGCTACCTAGTCTAGTCTCTCAGGCAGTTACGGGAGTGAACTGCCACCTAGCTGAGTTAACTAGTCAACTAGTCTTCAGTTAACTGACTGAACAAAGAGTAGTGAGTTGGTGATGATCCCAATGTTCCATGGTGACAAAACCAATGCAACATCTAAACTCAACTCAACTAGTCAAACTGAACTATCAACTAAAAGAGAATATTCTCCCCTAAAATATAAGAGACTGGATAATGACTAATTATGACTAATAAACAAGGAATAACCTTAGGAAAAATAAATCCTAGGTGTGTGTGAAGTAAATCCAACACCCCCCTTGAACATCACTATGGTGAAAATAAAGAATGGGTCCCGACTACGAGGCCAATTTATGTACCCAAATACAAAAGATACACTGAACTAAATGAGGAAAGAGGGAAAACCTCGTGGGAACAACCCCCCCCCCTCAAATTACAATGCATAAAATAAAAAATGAGAAGGAACAAAAAGCAGTTGTTAAGCAACCATGTTCTTCACTCCAATAAGACCTCGCAATTGTGCAAGTTTGTGCTCGTTGAAGATTTTTATGAAGATGTAGATGTCTACACATATCTGATGAAGCATAAACACCATTGATATGTCCACACATATCCACTTTATGTTCTTGTAATGAATAATATCCAAAAAAAAATTGGATGATACTTTGAAAATCGTGCGGTCGTTTTCGGAAAAACGCTGAAATTTTGTTGATTTTAAAACAATCATAACGTCACTTTCCGAACTCCATTTCGGACAAAAAAAAAATTTGAAATTGGATATTTTCCCAAGATGAATTCAAATATTCAATTTGTTTCTGCAAATAGTGCTCATAAAATATCGAAATTGCGTCTGATGTGAGGGGATCCCTTTTTGTCTCCTGACATGCATGCATGGTGCATGAAAAAGTATCTGCATGTGACTCCTAAAATGCATGCCAGATATGTTACACATGAATTTCAGAAAATAAATCTAAAATGGAGTAGACATCATCTTCAATTATTGGAATACTAATTTCTGCAAAAAAGTTTGTAGAAGACTCTTCATAATAAGAGGCTTGATCTTCTGATGGCTTCTCTTCTGGCTCTATATGTTCAATCTCCTACATGAAATCTTCAAAATATTGTTTATTCCCAAATAGAACCTCCAATCTGGTCCATAATTCATTTGGAGTTAATCCTTGTGATTCTTCATATACTTGATGGAAAAGTTTGGGAGAAACAGACATGCTAATACTTCCTATGGCCATATCTTGTCTATTGGGAAAGTCATTTTTCTCCTCGACAGAATCAATCTCTACTTCCATTGCCATGGTTATTTGGTATAAGCCTTTGCATCTTAGCAGAAGCAAATTTTTTGGCTTCCATTCCAAATAGTTATGAGGCGTGAGAAGTATTTCTAGCGAATAATCCATCTTTTGTTGTCTTCAATCTTTTGTACCTGCAAAAAATGATTTGGTGTAGTTTTTTCTTAGCAGTCTGCCAGCTCTGATACCATGTAAATGTGTTGAACCTGCACAAAATAGATCTATCTAGAAAATACTACACACATTTGCAGAGAGAAATTGAGAAAGAAGAAGCAAGATAGAAAGAATGGAAGGATTCTCATTAACTATATTCCACACTCAGAGTGAATAATTTACAATATATATAGGATAAATGAGTAACTAATGAGCCATAGTGGTGGTCTAGATTGACCTAGACACACACCAGCAGTTACAAGAGTAAACTGCCACCTAGTCTAGTCTCTCAGGCAGATACGGGAGTGAACTCCCACCTAGTTGAGTTAACAAGTCAAATAGTCTTCAGTTAACTGACTGGACAAAGAGTAGTGAGTTGGTGATGATCCCAATGTTGCATGGTGACAAAACCAATGCAACATCTAAACTCAACTCAACTAGTCAAACTGAAGTG
>JZKD02S1673673.1:188073-200665 GCA_000966675.3 Picea glauca | reverse complement strand
AGAATGTAATAGGTTCCAAATGGGTGTTCAAAAATAAAATGAATGAAAAAGGACAAGTTGTTAGAAATAAAGCCAGATTGGCCTGTAAAGGGTATGCACAAGTTGAAGGTCAGGATTTTGATGAAAATTTTGCACCAGTGGCAAGATTGGAAGTCATCAGAATGTTTCTTTCATATTCATGTCATAAGAACTTTAAATTTTATCAGATGGATGTTAAGTCAACATTTCTTAATGGAGATCTAGAGGAATAAGTATATATGGAGCAACCTGAAGGATTCTCATTGACAGATAACCCTGATTATGTATGCAAGCTGAAGAAGGATTTATATGGTCTGAAATAAGCACCACGAGCTTGGTATTATAGATTGGACAAATTTTTACAAGACAAAGGATTCAAGAAAGGTATTGTTGATGGCAATCTATACATAAAAACTGAAAGTGATGATTTACTAGTTGTTTCGATTTATGTAGATGACATTATTTTTTGTTGTAATAATGATTCCTCTGTTTAGTGGTTTTCTAACTCTAAGAAAATAGAGTTTGAGATGTCCATGATAGGAGAATTGTCATATTTTCTTGGCTTACAAGTAAAACAGAGTTCTGCAAGAATTTTTATCTCTCAAGAAAAATATTTGAAAGAGATGTTGAAGAAATTTCAGATGGAGGATGATCCAGGTGGATATCAGTGGCCACCCACCTTTTTTGACTGGCTCAAAACTATTTTTTGGCAATTTTGGCAATTTACTATTTTTAGCAGGTTTTAACTTCCAGGGCTATTTTGAGGGCATAAATGAAGGATTTTTGATATCATGGTTCTCAATGATATCCAAAGGAATAAATGAGCCTCCAAAATTAATATACTTGTTGATACCTTTCCAACAAGCTATCATACGCCTAAAACGGAGATCGTATGCAAAAGTTATGACCCCGAGAAGTTGATGTACTAACTTACCCAAACGAGGCCCACATGACTTTTGGCGCTTCATCTCCTAGGGTTAGGTTTTTGGATGTCTATGGTTTTTGGAATTCCTGTTTATTGTAAAAATTCCTTCAGAGCCTCATTGTACTCATCTTCTTGTGAATGCGAGTATCTGTCACATCTCTTCTCAGAGATATGCTTCCACCATTCTAGCGATCACTCTGTATTTTTACAGTCTCTGTACATTTCTTTCATTAATAGAAATCATGTATTACTGTATCTCTATGTTTATTTTTTCATCTCTAATATATTTTTTTTATATTATTGAATATATGTGATATCTATGTGCATTTCCTTATTATATCTCCGATCTCATTTCGTGCCGAAAATAATCTGGATCAGTGGTATTAGAGCAGGTTGTTCTTGATCATTTTTTTTTCAGTGCACGTCCCCGATGAGGTCCGAGTATAGAAAGTTGGGTCTCGAGCTTGTCTCTCTTGAGGAAAATCTCTCTTTCACACCCAAGAAACCCTCAATGTCGGAAGAAAAGAAAAATGACGGAGCAGACGATCCTATCAGTCATTTTCTTGAGCAATCTTTCACGCGACAGAGGGACAAAATGATGGAGAATTTTTTCCACATCCTTCAATGCCTGTCGATAGAAATAGGTGCATATTCATCAAGCAGCCAATTTGGAGGCACCTCGCCATTCAAGGTACAAGTTAACTTTGATATTCCTGTATTTGAAGGATAGATAGATGCAGAAGCCCTAGACAAATGGTTAAATCTGCTAGAAGGTTATTTCTTTGTTCACAAATTTTCCAACAAAGAAAATATCACCTTCACACTCCTTAAATCTCTCCCCCATGTCAAAACTTTGTGGGAAACTTATTGGGAGAAGAGTTCCACAAAGGAGTCTGAAATATATGGGGTCGATCCCACTTGGGATTTTTTTGTGGATGCGGTAAAGGAACGATATTACCCTGTTGGAAACTATGAGGACCGGTACATGAGATGGACCACACTGCAACAAGAGAGGGGCCAAGCAGTTCCAAAGTTCATCAATACCTTCCATAACTTTCATACCAAGCTGGGTATCAAAGACTTCGAGCGACATTTGGTTCTGAAATGCAGTGGGGCTCTACACAGATACATCTAGACTATTTTTTGGATATCTCATCACTCGGTTCTGCTTATCGATATGCTATTAAAATTGAGCAGAAATTTAAGCACCAGAACAAACGTGATTTTGGATCTATAAATCCGCAACAACCAAAGTATGACAAAGACATCCCTAACAAACAGTCTCCCGAAAACCATTCCAAGACACAAGAAAAGAAGGGTCACAGGAAGACAAAGAAGGACACCGAAAAATGCTTTGATTCCCCAAAAATCCCCTGGCACAACACCGATGAATGTCACTCAAAATAGTAATTTGTGGCCGAGATTAAAGACAAGGAGCCGAACCGTGATTCAAAATCCGATTCTGAAAATACTGGTAAAGTACATATCATTGACGCAGACCCCACTGCTATTGTCTCAACCACAACATTTCAACCAGAAGAACCAATAGATCCCAAAGAGGGGGAGTGCATTTTTTATTCACAGATGTGGGTGAAGGGGACCCCACTGCATTTTATTGTTGATAACGGAAGCCAGAAGAACCTCATCTCAGCAAAGGTCATCAAACAATTTGGATTGTTGAAAACACCACACCCGTAACCATACAACATCGGGTGGCTTCACCAAGGATGAGATCTTCATGTCAGCCAACAATGTTGATTGTCATACAACATCCAACCCTTCAAGGATGAGGTATTATGTNGCAGACCCCACTGCTATTGTCTCAACCACAACATTTCAACCAGAAGAACCAATAGATCCCAAAGAGGGGGAGTGCATTTTTTATTCACAGATGTGGGTGAAGGGGACCCCACTGCCTTTTATTGTTGATAACGGAAGCCAGAAGAACCTCATCTCAGCAAAGGTCATCAAACAATTTGGATTGTTGAAAACACCACACCCGTAACCATACAACAACGGGTGGCTTCACCAAGGATGAGATCTTCATGGCAGCCAACAATGTTGATTGTCATACAACATCCATCCCTTCAATGATGAGGTATTATGTGATGTTTCCCCACTAGATGTTTGGGATGTTCTCTTGGGCCAGCCATATATGTGGAAGCGCCATGTTGTTTATGAGTCTCAACCCCATAGTGTCATTGTTACTTTGGGGGGTCATATCTATAGAATACCAGAGGTAGTTTCGACTATTGTTCCAACTAAAAAGTGTCGCAAGGTAGTATCTCATACTGCAAAATTTAGCTTCTTCACAATCAGTTCAAAAGGAGAACAGAAGGACACTGCAACCACTACAACCTCACCCCAAGCACCTTCTATCCAATAAAAGAAGGTCGACAAGGCTGCAAAAAAGCACAAAAATTCCTTCTGCACACTGTCCTCTCATGTATCTTGAATTTTTGAACAACCTCAGCCTCAACAGGTTCTTGACATGCTTCCACAAACTGAGCAGCACGATGTCTCCAGCAATACAAGCAGCTCACCAAGATGTAGATCCAACAAACACGTTTCCCTCTCCCTCGGGAACTCAATGTAATGGAGACCATTACTTCCTAAGGAGGGAGGATTTATCCAAGTGGATATCGATTGCCACCCACCTTTTCTGACTCGTTCAAAACAATTTTCTAGCAATTTTGGCAATTTACTATTTTTAGCAGGTTTTAACTTTTGGGGCCATTTTGAGGGCCTAAATGAAGGTTTTTCAAGATCTTGGTTCTTAGTGATATCCAAAGGAATCATTGATCCCTAAAAATGAATCTCCTCAATGATACCTTTCCAACGAGCTATCATACGCGTAAAACAGAGATTGTATGCAAAAGTTACGACCCCAGGAAGTTGATGTACTAACTTACCCAAATGGGGCCCACATGACTTTTGGTGCTTCATCTCCTAGGGTTAGGTTTTTGGATATCTAGGGTTTTTGGCATTCCTGTTTATTGTAAAAAGGCCTTCAGAGCCTCATTGTACTCATCTTCTTTCGAATGCGATTATCTGTCACATCTCTTCTTAGAGATAAGATGCCACCATTCTAGAAAGTATTTCACTCTGTATTTTTACAGTCTCTGTACATTTCTTTCATTAATATAAATCATGTATTACTGTATATATGTATTTATGGTTGCATCTATGATATATTTCTTTTATATTATTAAATATCTATTATATCTCTGTGCATTTCTTTATTATATCTCCGATCTCATTTCGTGCCGAAAATAATTTGAATCAGAGGATTCCTCTCCTGTTAGTACACCTATGGTGGTTGGTTGCAAGCTTAGTAAAGATGATATTTCACCTAATGTTGATCAAAGGACATATCTCTCTATGATAGACAGTCTTTTGTACATCACAACATCTCGTCCTGATATAATGCAAGTTGTTGGAATGGTAGGTCTTTATCAGTCTACTCCTAAACAAAGTCATTTGGTAGTTGTCACAAGAATATTCAAATACTTGAAGGGAACAATGACTTATGGTCTGTGGTATCCTAGAAATCTGAATTTTCAATTAACTGCTTATTCAGATGCAAATTGGGAAAATTGCGTGGATGAGAGAAAGAGCACCAGTGGAGGTGCATTCTTTCTGGGTGACTCGTTGGTAGCATGGATTAGTAAGAAGTGGGGATCTATTTCCTTATCAACTACAGAGGCAAAGTACATTGTTGTTGCTACTTGTTCCACTCAGATTTTATGGATGATTCAAACTCTTACAGATTTGAAGGTAAATTATACTGATCCGATTATAATTCACTGTGATAATACTAGTGCCATCAGTGTCTCCAAGAATCCTATTCTTCATTCCAAGACTAAGCATATCCCAATAAAATACCATTTTCTCATAAAACAAGTTACAAATAAAGTCGTTCAGTAGAATTATATTCCTTCCATAGAATAGATAGATAATATCTTTACTAAACCATTAGCAGGGACTCCTTTTGTATATCTTCACCAGAAGTTGGGCATCACCCCATTGTCAAATTAAGAGGGTACATCCTGTCAGGGGGAGTTTTTGTTGGTTGAATCTCTAATACCTCTGAAGAATACTGCAACATCACAGGGGGAGTATATGCTTGTCACATATCTGATACCTTCGAGATGTACTGCAACAGCTCAGGGGGAGCTTGTTTTTTTTTCTTTGACATTGATGTCAAAGGGGGATAAAGTGTGGTAATTTCAATACAGTGGTAAAGCTGGATGTTATTGAAGGGGTTGCAATCAATGCCAAAGGGGGATATTGTTGGCATGTTTTTAGATAGAGGTAGAGTATGCATGTTTTTTCATTGATGGAAAATATCAACACATTCAACAAAGCGATGATGGCATGGAAATGGAAAGATCAACAGTGAGGAGCAACAGTGACCATTGGATCACCCATCTAGAATTCCTGATAACCGTCAGATCTAAATACAGATAGGAGGAATGCGCAAAAGAGGAGAACAAATCTCAGACGTTGGATCTGAGCACAAGGATTGACCATCGTTGGATCAAGAAGAAGGAGCACGATATTTAAGTACAAGATGAAGTGGGCTTACAAAGTCCCGAAAGAAGGAGGGTCATCCATCATCGAGGTATACACATGGAGAGGGATTAAAATTTCACTGACTGGAAAGTCAAAGGAAGGCAGTTCTATAACCTTCCACCTCGCGATATGCGAAATCGCGATAAGATCTGGATTGTTGATCCAAGAGGGACACGTGGCGATAGATCAGAGCATGAAAAAGGTTGTGTTTCAGAGTTTCAGATACCGGGAGTTGGAAGAGTCAAGGAAGAAACTCACAGCAGGAACTCGCGATATGCAAAATCATGATAAGATCTAGATCGTTGATCCAGGAGGGACACATGGTGATAGATTAGAGCATGAAAAAGGTTACGTTTCATAGTTTCATATACCGGGAGTTGGAGGATTCAAGGAAGCAACTCACAGTAGGAACTTGCATTATGAAAAATCACAAAAATATATGGACCATCAAATCATCAAGATTGTGGACCGTTGATCTGACTCCATTTCAGAGTTTTGGATACCGAGAGTTGGAGGTGTCAAGAACACTCATGAAAAGAATGTTGAAATGTGAAATCGTGAAGAACCTTTTGGAACAGCCTGTGGTCATTGTCCAGTGGTCATGTGAGAGGGAGGAGCTAGAGGAGATAAGCCCCTTTTCGGAGATATCAACATGAAGAGTCGAGACTCTTCACCACAGGATTCTCGAATTTGCAAACTATGAAGCGCTTTGTGGATAACCGCCAGGTTACTACTAGTGGTCATGTGAGAGGGAGGAGTTAGCAGAGCTAAGCCTCTTTTCATAGATCGCAACATGAAGATTCAAGACTCTTCACCTCTGGATCACTGAAATGCAAAATGCGAAAACTCCTTTGTGTGTAGGCTGTGGTCACCATCGATGATCATATGAAAAGGTGGAGCTAGTGGAGCTAAGCTCTTTTTTTGCGATCACAACTTGGGGTGTCGAGACCCTTCAACACAGGATTGCCAAAATGCGAAATGAGAAAGGCATTCTGATTAGGCTCGTGGTCACAGCTAGTAGGCATATGGAGTAGGCGCGAGATCCATCATTGGTAATCCAATGGTGCAGGTTAATCAGGAATATGATCAGAGGGATACTATTTCACTTCACAGATTATTTGATCAGTTACGATTCAGTTAGAAAAATCGAATCATGGTTCTTGATCGGTTGGCGATTCAGTTGCTAAGACATTTTTGTCTTTTCCCAAGGAGATTTGAGGTGTAACTGATGAGTCTGGTGAGTATAAAAGGAGAGATGTAGTGACTGTGTAAGGTTGGTTGTTCTAACCGAAACAATGATATGAACTGTAAGAAGGGTAAAATGAAAGAATGCAGAGCATGAGATAAAACTCAGAGATGAGTAACAGTCGTCGAACAGATAGAAGAAAGAGCAGAATAGCATAATAACATGTAGCAGAGTAGAACTGCAGAATAGTTTTTGAACCAGATAAGAATTGAAAAACAATGAAGAAGGGGTAAGAATTGAAATACCTGTACTATTTGTTTGTCAATCAATTATGCATAATCAGGGAGGAAGGGTGGTGCTAGGGAGGATTGTGGTCCTCTGATATTCAAGTTGGTGCTTGAATATTGGAATTTGTATCTTCCATTTAGTTGTGCCTAGAAAAATAGGGTGGTAGGGTGGTTCTCGGGAAAACACAGAGCTTTTTGTATACAATTTGGTGCTTGTATAAATCCCATTGGTGCTAGAATATTTAGCGAGTTGGTGCTTCCTTCTAGTGGGTGCTAGAGAAACCAGAGAGTTGGTGCTCTCAACAACTTGGAGCTTGTAAAATAGAGGTAGTAGCCTCACTTTGAGTTGGTGCTCAAACATAGATGATGTATAGAACTTAAAAGACTACCTATCATTTCAAAGAAGAAGAGGTTTTCTCCCTTTATGGGTTTCCTCGTGAAAATTTGTCTCTGTGTATATATTATGTGTGATTGATGCTCATTATTTATGTTGTTCATATGATGTATAATATTTATTTTCACTTGATGAAAGATTAAAAATATTTTAATAGACTTAAAATTGTTTAATCACAGTAACAACTGATTCACCCCCCCTCTCAATTGTCTTAGTAATTTCAACAGAGACTTTTCTTTTTATAGTAGCAGTTTTCAACAATATGTCATATTCTACCACAGTTAAATCATTTGAGAGGAGACTTCCCTTTGTATCTTGCACTTCCCTTCTGAAACCTTCTTACAAAATTTTATATTTCTTCATCAAGGTCGTTATCCTTGTCTTTTGTCTTCTTCATGGATTTAAAGGCTACTTCATTGTTTGGCTGGTCACTTTTTGTACCTGTTCTCATTTCATATTCTATAAGAGACCCATGTAATTCATCCATTGTCATTTTTGTCAAGTCCCTAGTTTCTTTGATGGCAGATACCTTAGCATCATACTTCAAGAGAAGTGATCTCAACACTTTTTGTACAACCAATGATTCATCGAGCTCTTCACCTAATCCTCTAATAGCATTAACAACTTCATCAACTATAAGAATATAGGTTGCAATATCTTCCTTTTCATTCATCTTCAAATTTTCAAATTCTACTCTATTTCATTGAAGCTTGACCTACTTAACTTTTGGATCACCTTCGTAGATACTCTTGAGTTTGTCCCATACCTCTTTAGTAGTGTTCTAGCCCATCACTTTGAGAGCAATGGTTGGTGCCAATGCTGCTAGAATAACATGTCTGGATTTTGAATTACAACTCATAAGATTCTTCTCGTTTGGATCAGTTGGAGCATTATTTGGGATTACATAGCCATTTACAACTGAGTACCAAATGTCTACTCCCAAATCCGTTAGGTAATTTTTCACTTTATCAGTCCAGTATGCATAAGTTCTTCCATCAAATTTTTGAATCCCATTTGAAATGTGCTCATGATCATTCATCTTTTCTTAGGATTTTCCTTCCAGTGGTTAAATTGTTCTGAAGGCAACCTTCTCTAAAACCAATTGTTGATACTTAAAACATATCACCAAAAGACTTCATCCTCCCTTGAAATCCGGCCTTCTTTACTTATGATTTCCTCTGAAATTCAACTTGTGTATAAAATGAATGTATAATGATATTTATTTATACCATTTATGTCACTTCCTTTTAACATTAGGGTCGACCTGACACTTTCTTATTTTTTAATTATGTTCTTTAATTATCTTAACAGCCTACATGTACTTCATTCTTCAATTCACTTTGTCCTCTTCAAAAATTCATTTCTCCTCAACCATGAGGATCCATGTGACGTGCCACATACCACCAGAAACAACATGATCTATACTATCCATGCATGGGTGTTGTATATGTATGTACATTTTCCTTCATGTCCAAATACCTTCATCAATCTTTTGGTCCAAAACCCATGACTAGGGTTGACATCAATGACAACAACCAATCTTCCAACATTGCGGTGATGCATAAAATTATGGGTGTTGGCACTATCAACTAGGATGATGACTTTCTGGTTTTTAATGTATCCAATTAACTTGAGGGCTTAGAGAGTAGAGAAACTAGTGAGTTCATTCAGGGAAATCAATGGTTCAACTTCTGGTGGATCAGAGGGATGATTAATATCAGTTGGTGAGGGTAACTAGAGTACATGGGAAACATCTTCCTCTTCTTCATAAACATCCTCATACATAGCCATAGAAATCTTATGTTTCCTACACTTGTGCCCCAGAAAATGATTTTCATCGCAATTATAACAAAAACCCTTAAGTTGGCTCAGCCATTTCGGCCCATGTTAATTTTTGTATCTTTAGGGGAGTGGCAGGAGGGGCGAGAAGCTTAGGTTTAGGGTGAGGAATAAAGGGTGTTTTTCTGGTTGGGATGAGACTACTTATTTTTATTCCTTGGTCATTTTAGTAGCTTCCAACCAAGTCTGGGGGAGAGCCATGAGGAAATGGGAACATATTTCATACTTGAGGCCACTGATAAAGAATTCCCTGAAAAAAATCATCTATCATGCCCTCCGTTCTGAAATTCAATTGCTCAAAGGAAACTATAAACTTTTCCACTAGGCCAGTTTGTTTCAACTTGGTCAAATGACCTAAATGATGGGTGTCGGTGTCAAAGAGGTCATAAA
The DNA here is from genome assembly GCA_000966675.3 of Picea glauca. Taxonomy (NCBI): domain Eukaryota; kingdom Viridiplantae; phylum Streptophyta; class Pinopsida; order Pinales; family Pinaceae; genus Picea; species Picea glauca. Next base: position 191,051 of record JZKD02S1673673.1, on the reverse strand, counting down.
TATCTACAACAAGCTGTTTCCAAGACACATACTCTTGGTGTGCATTTTTATGCCATTTCCACCATTGCCAGCATTCAAGATCCAAATGGAGAACACCATAACGTAGTTTGGCCAACTCATCGATAATGTCATGCAAAGATAAGTAGTATTCCATTTGGTTGAACCAACCCACAGGATATGATCCATCAAATTTTCTCACTTCCACTCTAGGAAGGCGTAGATCATGTTGAAAGCAATTAGATTGAAAATTCTGGGAAGTGGAGGAAGTATCACCTTTGAGGTGCCAAGGTTGGTCAGGTGAGGGTAGGCCTCAGGAATATTATGTTTGGTGAAGAGCTAGACAAATCATCATTCAATATAGATTTCCATGTGAGAAGAGAGGTCTTTCTTCATGTCCTATTTCAAGGTTTCCATTTTTTCATCTATGGTGGAATTCATGGAGGAATTGATGGTGGAAATATTGGCATTGAGTTGTTGCAATTCCTTCAAGGCCATGGAGAGATCATATGACAAGGTATTGAAGTGTGATTCAAGGTCTTGGCTGTGGGTGTGGGACATGGTGAAAGGGGGGAACATTAAGGGGGTGGGTGGGTCTACACATAAAGGGGCTATGGGTGATGGGTATCACGATGATCAGGGTGAAAAGGGGAATCCAATGGGATAGGTCCCAGATAAGGAGGTCGGGAGGGGGGTCGGGACCACGAGAAAAAAATGAGGTTAAAAAATGATAGGTATTACTGTGATCGGAATAAAAAGAGGAATCCAATAGGATAGGTCTCAAATAAGAACAGTGACAAAATGCCCAAATTCTTAACAAGAAGAAATGTGTACTAATTTCGCAACCAGAATGTAGGAGGCAAGGTTGCATGACAATGGATATTGCATGTTCCTATTATGTTTTTGTCCCAAGGGTTAGGGTGTCTAGGGTTCCTACAGACAAGGTTTTTCCCTATGCTATAGCTCTCTGATATATGTGTAGGTTTGAACACTATTACTTGGCCCGATATCTCAGGGAACCAATTAAGGAAGATATACCATACCCTTAGTCATACTACCTAATTTCCCAGGTACTAGAAAGTATCTTCCTGAGTGTTGTTCTCGGTGACACTATAGCAGTCAGGATGTTGATTGGTTGATCTATAGTGGGGTTCAATATACCTAGGCAAGTATGTATATAGGTTTTGTGTAATACACTACCACTCCAAGGGGTACCAACAAGGGTTACAAGGGTGTTCAACAATGTGATCTTAAAAACCTCTTGTATTTTCTATGTGTATGCTTCCCCGACCATGGATTTATGTGCCAAACAATAGATAATTGTAGTTTAAAGACATCGGAACTTGTCTCTACCCTAAAAACAATTAACCCACAATTCATGCCCAGGAAAGTGCTCTAATAACACTTATTATGCATTTGGTTATGTTATATTGAGAAGAAACAAGAATATCACATAAATTACCAATGAAACAACACAATATAGAGAATAACACACCAAAATCATACCTTTATTGAAATGAAAGCAATGTTCACTTGCCTCTTCGAGGGGGAAACCTCTAGCAGAGAAATGATCTATTAAAATAATTCTCAATACAAAACTTCGCATGCCTTGGACTCCTATTTATACTAAATATATCTGCCAAAAGAACACTCTAGAGAAATATATTTCTAGAAGCGGAAGCTTCTATTAGCTCTTCTTACATTTGACTTGTTCACCTTATTACTAAATCGTATTTATCAATATTGGCCTTTATTACATGGAAAATATATTATTCTACCTACGTGAGGGGTTAGGGAGGTTAGGTCCCAAACATAGAATAAGTAATTACCTAAATATTCCTTGGATGGTCTTTATTATGCTATGGAAGGTGGTAAATATGGGGAAAAAGGAAGATATAAGGTCAAGAATATGATAATTTTATGGGATTTTATATTTCAAAACAAAGTACTAACATTTTCCCCCAGACTGATCTTTTTGCATGGCCTCATGAAAATCAAAACTTTGACAAAATTGTATTTCTTCCTCTTTTCCAGATGGCACCTATTTCCCTAAGTAAGACATCCACATTGGATGTAGAGATCTTACTATATTTCCTCTATTGTATTCTTGTATCTTTTACCTCTATCTTTTATGCTTGCGTATTTTCATGTTTCCTCAATTCATACCTCTTTGAAGACTAGCCTACTATCTGTGTTTTCCCTTGAAGGATTTTTTAATTTTCTTTCTTTAACAATTTAAGTTCTTCTTTTAGTTGCTCATTTTCTTCCCTTATATGAGCACTAGTTTTCTTCAAGAGTGCATTTTCAGATTTTATATGTCTTTCCAACATCATCATTTCTTTGATTTCTTCGTTTACTTTTTTTATTTGTCTCTTCTTATTTTGCACCTTTGATCTTCCTACTAGTGTATATAGTGGCACTTGGTCTTCTCCCAATTCTGAAGACTCAATTGGCATGTGTTCATTCATTTCATCAAAGTCTGGATAAGCTTCATTTTCTATGGTTGTTGTTTACATGTTTCTAGTTGTATAAGGTTCTCCCAAGTCTTGGTCAATAACTATTGTAGTCTGAGAGGAAGTACGATATAGTTATCGGTAGATCCTTAAATAGAGAAACACATGCTATAAAATCATATAGAAGAGCACATAGTCATATAGACAGACATACACAAGAGCTGAGAGAACCATCAAATATTTTTATTATACTCATAACAATCACTTCTTCTATTACATTCCATTACATAGCCATTTATATATATGTATATATGATATTTTGTTACCATTCAGTTACATTCTTTGATTGTTGGGTCAGTCGACTCGAACTATCTATTCAACTGAATTCCTAACCAACTAATCTAGTCGAATTAGTTATTTGACTGGTGGGTCTAGTCGACAGATCCAAATATCCCCTACAACATCCCCCCCTTCCTCAATTATTTTCTTTTCCCGAGCAAGAGGGGAGTGTGGAAAAATACAAAAAAA
>JZKD02S1673673.1:175247-186282 GCA_000966675.3 Picea glauca | reverse complement strand
TCTTTATTTAGTTTTTCGAATTGGGTCTCCTTGATGGGTTTTTGACCTAGTCGAGTCCTACTAGTTCCCCTAAGGAGGTTTTCACCAGTAGTACTTTAGGAGAATATGTATGGTATCTTTTTAGTCAGGCCCCATTGACTAATTTATTGAAAGGCTTCCCTTGTAGATTTTTCAACTGTACATCTCCTGAAGGTGAGATGCCCTCGAACACATATGGACCCAGCCATGCAGTCTCTAGCTTGACTAGTTTACCTTTTACTCGTATTTCATATAGCAGTACCAAGTCTCCATTATTGATGACTTTCCTCTTAATGTGTTGATCATGCCATGATTTTTGATGACTTTTCTGAATTTCTTGATGTTGTTGTGCTAACATCCTTACTTCTTCTAATTGATTAAGTTGGTAGAAGCATTTTCTAGTATTCACCATGTGACAAAATTCCAAAACATAAGCTATATGACCTGCATTTCCGCATAAATGTAGCAGGATCACTTCTTCTTGTCCATAAACTAGTTTAAAGAGTGTTTGGCCAATCCATATTTTGTATGCTATTCTAGATGCCCATAGTATTGTTGTAACTTTGTCATCCCAATCATCTCTTTCAAGACTGCATATTTTCATGAGGCCCTTATGTAGTATTTTGTTAAAAGACTTAACGACCCCATTAGCTTGTGGGTGATATGTAGGTTTTTTTTAATGGTCGATCATGAATTTCTTCAGCAATACTTGGATTATATTATTGACAAAGTTTGTTCCTTTATCACTAATTATCGTTAAGGGACAATCGAATCTAGTTACTATATTTTTGTAAATAAACTTTGCAGTTGTTTCCTTTGTACAATTCTCGACTAGTTCTACTTCTTCCCACTTTGTTAAATATTCGACGATTCTAATTATGTATTTTTCTCCCAATAGTGTCTCTCTTTTTGGGAAAGGACCAAAAAAATCAATAGCCCATATTTCAAATGGTAAAATGGGGTTTATTGAGTGCAAGGTAATTTTATTCTTCCATAACGACCAACCTAACCCTTGACACTTGTCGCATTTCTTTACTTGTTCTTGATAGTATTTATGTAAATTCAGCCACCAGAGACCAGCTTGAAGGATTTTCCTAGATTTCTTGTCGGCTTGAAAGTGACCCTTTGTTGGGCCTACATGTTCTTTGCTAATGATTTCTTCACGCTCATGCTCTAAAGCACATCTTCGTAGAATATTGTCGATTCCTAGCTTGTAAATATATCCATTCATGACAGTGAATGGTGCAACTTTCATGGCTAGGATTTTTCATTTATTGGTTGAGATATATTCAGGTTATTTCCATTATTCTAGAAAAGTTGTGATTTATTCTAGCTCTTTGGGAACTGCATCCACCATAAATAAATTTGTGTCGAGTAATTCATCATATATCCTTGTCGTATCTTCCCCTGTTTCAAGTCAAGATAGGTGATCTAGGCCGACATTCTTCTTTCCCGGTCAAACTAATACTTCAAAGTAAAATTATTGAAAGATTAATATCCATAGACATATTTTCCCCTAATGGACCAATTTATTGATTAGATATTTCAATGCTTGATGGTTTGTGAAAAATGTAAAGGGATTTTCTAGCAAATAGTGTTGAAATGTTTGTAGGAAAAAAATCATTGCTAAAGCTTCACATTTAGTCGTCGAATAATTCATTTCTTCTTTATTTAGTTTCTGACCTGTGTATGAATTTGAGTGGTCGACCATGTCATTATACGGCTAGGCTAAGACCGCACCAACAATGACACTTGAGGCATCAACATGAACATGAAATTTCCTTGACCAACCTGAAAATCAAAGGATGGGTGCTTCTACCAAATGTTTTTTTAATAGTTCAAAGAATTTGCCACATTCCTGACTTCACTGGAACTTGACTTCTTTCTTTAAAATATTATCAATTGGGAATGTGATTTCAGAGTAATGTCAGATGAAGTTTTGGTAATACCCTGTGTGACCAAGAAATATTTTGATTTGTTTTCGGTTGATTGGTGGTTTCAATTGAGGATGATTTTATTTTTTTCCATGTCGACTTTTATCCCATCCTTGCATACAATATGGCCTAACAATATACCTATAGGCATGTCAAAGATGCATTTTTTTATGCTTAAAGATAATTGGATTCACATGCATCTTTCCAAAATCATTCTTAACCAATGGATGTGGTATTTTAGTAGGTTGTAGATAGTCCAGTTGTCGAAATACATGGCCATTGTTTTATAAATATATTCTTGAAATTCCTTCACCACTATCCTTGAGAAGATTGTTGGGGCATTTTTTAAGCCAAACAGCATGACTTGGAATGAAAATGATCCAAATTCAGAGATAAATGTAGTTTTTTTCTTGATCTTACTTAGCTATAGGTACTTGATTGCATCTGGAAAAACCATCGGTGAATGAGTAACATTCATGCCCTACGACCTCATTGATAATCTGATTAGAAAATGGAGTCAAGAAATGATTGGTCATTGTAAGTTTATTGAGTCCTCGGAAGTCAACAAGGATTCTTAATTCCTTTGGGTAGTTCTTGTTCGGTTGCATAACCATGGGGATTTCCAACTCTGACTTGTCAATCGGATATATAATGCCAGCAACAAGAATTGCTTCAATTTATTTCTAGATGATGGGTTTTTATTTGTGTACTATCTTATATGGTCATTTTTTAACAAGCTTGGCCCCAAGGATGAGTTTGCTTTTTATTTCACCCATATCTTGTACCAATACTTTGAGATATTTGTAGTCGTATGCAAAGACATATTGATATTATTTTAGCAGTTCGACTATTTCCATGGTTTGTTTGTTAGACCAATAGTCTCCTATTCTAGCCATTTTTTATCGATCATCTATTGAAATGTAAAATTCCTTGGTTTTAATTTCCACATCCATGCATTCAGGTGCTTTTGATTCATTGAATTGGTGTTCTCGTTCCACAATTTGATTATAACTCGACAGAAAGTCCATCTTTTTTATATGATCTTTCTCTTTGTTTTCTTCCTTGGTGATGGAGTAGATTGTTTTTACTTGATTTTGTACTCCTATATGGGTTTTCTTCCATCAAAAGATTTGTCCTGGAAGACTGATGTTTTCCATGTCTATTCGAGGAGCTATGATCTTACTTGAATTGTGTGTCGATATTAAGATAAAAGTCGAAGTCAATCCCATATCGACTTTAGTTTTTCCTTTTTTCTGAGTTTGTTGGGGACTTGGTTGTTCTAAGAATTTTTTGATCTTTCTTGCTGCTTCGTTCAATAGTGCTTCTTCAGGTCTGAATTTGAAGTCTTTAAGGAAGTTATTTTTTATTGCATTCGAGTCAAATGTATTTCCACATGCTTCCTCAATTTTATACCATTTGTGGGGTATGTCATCTAATGTGTTTACAAACATGTGAGGCCATACCATTTCATCTCTATAGTCTTCTTTCTTCGATTCCTTCTCACATTGTTGGATGTGAGCTATTGAGTCGAATCCAGGTTTGAACCTTGTGATGTCGATATTGGTTGATATTCTTTTCACACCAAATATTTCTACAAAGTAATGTGTAGTAGTGTTCCATGTTTGTATTTGAGGTACATGCATATCCCATCATCAGGTTGCTTGGCCTGTAAAGGATTCAACTAGACTTTGCACTCTTCCATGTTCCCCAACTAACTTAGAAACCTTGTCGACATTCTCCAATGGAGAGTTACTTTCACTAAACCACAGAGGTTGCTTCATGAGTGAGTGTATCATAATTAGTGTTGGTGTCTTCTTGAGATTTATTTTAGCCACAATAAGTATTTCTTGTACTGAGAAGCATGATTTGGATCATCTTGTTGGTATTGCTTCTATTGACCAACACTCTTTTGTTTGTGATTTGTATTTTTCCATTCCTCAATTGTATAGTTATGTATCTGAGGTTTGGCCTATGGACAATGTATACCCGAGTAATATTTATCCTTCATTGTTGGGTTCTATCTTATCCATCTTCTCATTCATGACTTGATATAGTCAACAAGATTCATGTCATTTATCCCATGTATTGACCCAAGGTTTTTCTTCTTTTGGATTGAGTGGGATTATGATTTTTATGCCACTTCCTTTTGACTTGATTCTATCTCTTTCGAGAGAGATTCTATCTCTAATGATTTTTTTGTCTCAGCCCAAGGTTTTCCCATGTCATGTCCTGGTTGATGCTTCTAAAGAATTTCATTTATTCCCTTATCAGTTTGTCTTCATCTTCCAGGTCAGGATATATAGCTCATCCACCCTTCTATCGATTTGGTGGTTCTGGAAAAATGTCCTTGCCGTCTCCTGAGCATGTTACTACATGGAGGTTATTCGAATTCAAAATGTTCTATTTTGGTACTATATGTAAGATATTTACATTTCTTTTGTTCATCAATTTTTCGAGTACTATTGGATAGTTTTCAAGTGAGTGGTCTCCCACTCCATAAATATTACATAACTTGAGATCAATTTTGTCTGTAATTATACAAACTTGACTGATGTGGTCTTCCTTCCAACAGTTAAAGCAGTAATATCATCCTTGACCTCGTTCTCCACCAAATTTTCCTTGTGATCCTCGTCCAAGCCCTTGACCTTGACCTCTATATCCATTTCCTTCTTGGTCGACATTTTTTTCGACTGTCTGTGTGTGATAAATTGATTGGAGGTTTGCTCATTTTTTTCCATTCATATGACATTCTTGAGTCAAGTGATTATTCTCCTCACATATGTAACATTGCTTTGGGAGAACATTTCTTAGGTTGTGTGGGAAGTCCCTCGTAGTGTGATTTGTTACCTCTTCACATGTATTGGAAAATGTTTCAATATAAATTTGGCGGTCTACAGGGTTTAGTGCATCACTGAATTTGCAATATTCTTTTGTGTGGCCTTCACCAGAACAAATTGTGCACCATAATTTGTTGTGGGATATCAACATGTTCTTAACTGATTATTGTAATTCTGCTAGTTTTTATTCTAATTGTTTTTCAATAATTGATGAAGTTGAGACGCCTTCACCATCCATTTCTATTCATTATGCTTTTTTCAAGATTTCTTCACATGTCGAGAGATCGTACATATGCAGTGATACTTTGATTTTTTGTAATAGGCATATGATATAACATTGTACCAATAGTTTCTTATTGATTGCATAGGTAATTTGGCTCAAAATATCTTTGAACTTTTTTTCGTACTCCCAGACAACTTCTCCTGGGTTCTTCTTGATTTATTTCAATTTTTGAGCCGCCTGGTGACTTATCTCTTGCATCTTAAATATTTTGACAATTTATTTATTTATTTATGAATTCAAGCAATATTGATTCTCTTTGTAGTTCATAAACCAGGTAAGGGCTCGAGCTCGAAATGTCGCACCAAATTGTGCCATTTGTTTATCTTCATCTGTTATGTCGGTTGCATCCCAAAAAAAATTGCAAACAAAACAATGTCATTTGGGATCCTTGTCTCCTTCATAGATTGGAATGTGGTTGAGTCCCATTATCACTTTTTTAGATTTTTTTATGGCTAGGACTATTGCGAGGATTTGTGTTGAAATCTAATAAGAAGTCGATTTTTTCTTTGAGTTGAAGATGGAATATTCGACTAAATCGGTATAATATAATCTCGATCTTCAGGAGGGATGTATTCAATTATTGACTAGACATGTTCTTTGCTTGGACTTAGGACATTTTTCTGAAAATCTTTGTCTATATACTCAACGAATCATCCTCTACAAGGTCATGTCAATTCGTTATCGTTGTCTATTGAATTTGAGTCTTCCAATAATAGATTTGGCTATGGGAGGAGTCTGTGAGGTCTCTTACATGAAGTACTATATCTTCTGGTCAATTTTCTTGTGTTTCAATGAGCACTGTATCTCTTATCTGACCAACATTGTTTGTTTGAAACCACACCCTTGGTGAATGTGCATCTGCGTGAAGTCTTTGGTAGAGGAATTTTGTAATACATGGGCTAGGACTTCTTGCAGGAGAAAGTTGAACTGCGAGTTCCAAATAGTCAATCTCCATATAGACTTGGTCATTTACTTGTTGGGTTCCACTCGCTACTATGCTCAATTGCAAGATTCTCCTCTTCTCAGGAATATTCAAGGTGATCTCAAGGGCTTCCCCAGCGATCTGTCATTCCTGGATAGATGTTTTGTGATATTTTAAGGGATCCCTCTCATTTTGCAACTCTTCTCACCTCTTTTGTCTCTTGTCCCTCTCTAGATTTTGTATGTTCATTGAAGGTTTGTGGGTATGTACTATGTGTTAGATGTTCAAAATTCGCACTTGAAACAATTATCTTCCTCCTAAATTCTAACATTTTCAACTTGGGTGTCCTTCAACTTTGACTTTGACTTTATACAACCTCACAGATCATCCAACCCCTCAACATAGGCATGACTTATTCATGGTCAATGATGTTTGTCATTTATTTTATGATCATTTCTTCATGAAGTATTCCCAAGATTCTCTAGTATATTTATAGTTATATTCCAAGAACCATTCCCACTCATATTGTCTCTCTTGCCAATTAGAGTTTGGAGGAGGATTTTTCAGGAGGGGTCAATATTCAATGATGTCTCTTGCTCCTTTTTCTAGGAGAAAATTGTGAAGTAATGATGGAACAATGCAATGAAACCCATCATAATTTTTCTGTATAAAATTTGTTCTTGATGGTTTGGACTGACTCTCTATCTTCGATTTCTTGTTTTTCGATGTAGTCTTGCATAATCCTCTCGAACCACTCATTCATGTTTGTTCTTCCTTCCTTTATGATTTTATGCATCAATTGTTCATTAGTATTTAGTCTGCACATTAGACTGGTTGAGATATTCATAAAGTGCCTCTAGAATGGCTTCCAGAAATCATTTGTTTGTCTCCAAGAAGAATTGAGTGAGGGCTTCTGCTAGTGTCAATTGATTTTTTCTTGCATAGTTTATGACATAGTTAGTAATTTTACGCTCTCATTATTCACGTTATATGTCTTCCAAAGTTAACATCTATGCGCCTTTTTTATGCATGCCCGAGTTCATAACTACCGACAATGGAACCAATGTTGTAGTCTAAGAGGAAGTACGAGATAGTTACTAGTTTATCCTTACATAAAGAAACACATACTATAACATCATATAAAAGAGCATGTAGTCATATAGATAGACATACACAAGAGGTGAGAGAACCATCAAAGATTTTTATTATACTCAAAACAATCACTTCTTCTCTTACATTCCATTACATAGCCATGTGTTTGTGTGTGTGTGTGTGATTGTTTTGAGTATGTAGGTTTCCACAATTATTCTTAATGCTAGGAAACTTATGGATCAAAACTATGTGGAGTTTTTGTAATGTCCAACATTTCAAGTAGATACTCCACCCATCATCAAGGACATAGAAATCTAATAAGATGTAAAAAGAGTGTTGGGGTTAATAAATAAAAAGGCAGGGGAGATAATTGTTAATCTAGCCATTGAGAGAATGAATAAAAATAATTTAAAATATTAAATTAATCAACTAGGTTTAAATAATGATGAATTTTTTAAAATTTATATAAAGAAAAGAAGAATTAAAATAATACAGTGTTAAAAAAGGTTGGGGAAGGTAATATTTAATAAATTTGGTAGGGGTGAATGTAAGAAATTAATAATTAGCTTGAGGGGAATTTTAAATTATTATTAGATTAGGGAAAAACAAAGTAAAATAGGGAAAATTGATATTAATAAGAGGAAAGATTAGAGCTAGGAATAAAAGGTAAAAGGTAAATTAATCTTAAAGATTTTTAGATAATGATAAAAGGGGGTTATTAAAATAAACCAAAAAGTTAAATTATGGTAGAAAGGTGATATAATCAAGGAAAGGAGAAGTATAGATTAGGGGAAAGGGTGATGTTAGAATAAAGGGGGTGACTGATAGTAAAATGATTAAGGAGGGACATATTAACTATAAATAAAGTTGATAAATAGACATACTAGAGAAAGGTGAGAAAATAAAAGATAGGGGAAAAATATATGATAAAAGGAAATTTGATAATCAAAAGAGGAGAGAGGAAGAAATATACGGATAAAGATGAGATAAGGTGGTAAATTAATCATAACAAATTTACTTTAATGATAAGAGGGGGTTAAAGTAGAGAGTAAGGAAATTATTAGAATGAAATAAAGTGTTAGATTAGGGTAGGTTGGTAGTAAGATAAAGGAAGTAGCAAGCAAAGAGATTAGACAAGAGGGTAATTTTAAAATGGGGGGAGACTATTGATAGTACCATAATTAAGGAAGGATATATTAATTAAAAAGAAGGATGATAAATAGAAGGATAAAGGTGAGAAATATGCAGATAATGGAGACAAGTCATAAATAAGATATAGGAAAGATTGAGAGATCATAATGGAGAAAAAATTAGGGGAAAATGAATTATGAAGTTGATAGAGAGATTGAGAACGTAGAGTGGGTAATGGTGGAAAAGAGAATGAGACCAACTTTGGTTAGACAAGTGGGAGGGAGAGTGTGGAGGGAAATCTTAAAGACAAAGGTTTAATGGTCTAGGTGGTGAATGGTAAGTTTCCAAGAATGGCTAAGTTTGTAGCCATACTCTCGGTTAAAGTCATTAGGATGCTTTTCAATTTCAAGGGATTCCCTAATGAGACGAGAGGAGTAATGAGGGGATGGGGCTAGGATTATATATTGGTCAAATCAAATAATATGTTTTGATTTAAATGAGTATTGCATGACCATTAATTTAGAGATTCGGTTATGGGTGGTATCAACTATATTTTCTTTAAGCCAGGATTTAAAGGTTCTACCATTTTGGCAAATGTAGGATTTTCCACATGAGAAAGGAATTTGGTAAACCCCTGGGAAAGCATCGAATAATTTGTATCTTTAGTTGTTTTGAAAATTTGTTTGAGGTTTTTATAGGAATTAAACACAATTTTGATATTTTTCTTGGCCAAGAGTTTGGAAATGTGATCGGTGGTACCTTGGATGAACGAAAGGGGGAGGAGTGCATGAGGAGGAGAGGAGAGAGAGGAGGTTTTTGGTTTAGGTTTTATAGATGTGTGGAATTCTCAGTTAATTTGAGAGAGAGTGTAGACATTGGATACAATGGATTTGGTTAAATGGGAGCTTTCCTATGTGAGGAATTGAGGGGAAGATATGCAGATGGCACGAGTAATCAGGGTTTTTAACACAATGGATTTTTGGGATGGGTGATGGTGGGAATTGGTTTTAACATATATGTTGGTGTGATTTTTCTTCCTATAGACTTCGTGTGAGACAGATCCATCAGGAAGATGAGATATGATATCATCCAAGAAGGGAAGGGAGTTTTCCTTTTGTGTTTCCATAGTGAAATGGATGTGGGGGGGAGGCTATTTAAATGATATAATAAAGAGACCAATCTCACATGCCCATGAGGCCATATGACAAAAGTGGTGTCTACGAAATGATACCAACACTTGGGTTTGAGATGAAAGTTGATTAAGACTAGGGATTCAAAGTGTTCCATAAATATATCAGCTTCCACTATGGAAAGAGAGGACCCCATGGTTATGCCTTTGGTTTTTTCATAGCAAACTCCCTTAAAGGTGAATACGGTAGATTAACGATTAGATTAACAGTTATCTCTCCCGCCTTTTTATTTATTAACCCGAGCACTATTTTTACATCTTATCATCTTTCTATGTCCATGATGATGGGTGGACTATCCACTCGAAATGTTGGACATTTCAAATACTCCACACAGTTTTTGATCCAGAAGTTTCCTAGCATATATATATGATATTTTGTTACCAGACGGTTACATTCTTTAACTGTCAGGTCGATCAAATATAACTATCAATTTTATCGACTTACTAACCAACTAATCCATTCAAATTGGTTAGTCAACTGACAAGTCTAGTCAAAATATTTGACTAGCCCATACAACAATAACCATCAAGGGTGGTTTGATTGATGAGGAAGGATTTCTAGCTTATTTCTCCAAGATCTCCATCAATATTAGATGTAGGCCTTATTGCTTTGTAGTATCATGTCATATTCCTTCTATGAGTTCTCTCAAATTCTCTATCTTGTTCTTTATTCTTCTCAAGTTGCCTAGTCCTTTCTCTTGTCATCTTTGGATGTATTACGGATTCACCCAATTCTCTTCCTTTTCTTACTTTTATTCTTTATTATTTATCTAGGAGCTTGAGGTAGTTCTTTAACTGCATCATCTGATTCAATTTCTATAGTGTTTCTTGGAACATTTTCCAAGATTTCAAATCCATTGGAAAGTAGAAATTCAGGCCACACCACCCTATGCTTCATCAATTCATGTGTGATGATCACCTTTATTAGTCCATGATGATACATAGATCTATCCACATTTTTCATTTACCTCTGTATAGATTTTCCCATCCTTGTTAAACTATGGAGAAAAAAGTATGACAGTTTTAATGGCTTCTCTTCATTCAGATGTGCCAACAGTCTTTTGTGATGTAAGAAAATGAAACTAAACTTTCCCTCACAGGTTATATACTTATGGATTGGAAATGGAATGTCCTTCCAAGGATCTTTGATCCAAATCCTTGGACAGATGTTGGCCAATTTAAATCATTTTGTTTGTTTCTTAATAAAAAGGGTGTCTAAATTATTTCCTCCATAGGTTTATTTTTTAACCATTTTTCTCCTGTTTGTGGCAAGACTGTAAATTGGGAAATGAGATGCTCTAAAATATGCAAATTCATATTACCTATATTTGCTTGTTACCCATCAAACGTTAATGCAAATAATCTCGTAAAATCTATGTTGTATCCATCAAATATCTCAAAGAAACTCATCCAACTTGCTCTCCTCAAAATCTCCTTAATATTTGGATGAATTCTCTCAATATCCACCTCAGATGGTTCAAATATGATTGTCATTATATTTTATAAACTTTTCTCAAGATGTTTACTATGTTCTTCAATCACAACTTTTTTTTCTTAATCCTTTCTTCTGAACTAAAGATGTATGTTGCTCCAATATTTTCTCAATACATGTTTTGTCCTTCAGTATTT
>JZKD02S1673673.1:139766-175197 GCA_000966675.3 Picea glauca | reverse complement strand
AATTGTTTTAGTTGCGATAATAGCAGTGGGGTCTACGTCGATGATCTGTCTTCTATCAATATTTTCATAATCAAATTCCAAATCAGGGTTTGTCTCCTTGTCTTTTATCTCAGCCACCAATGACTATTTTGAGCGACATTCATTGGTGTTGTTCCAGGGGATTTTGTGGAAATCACACCATTTTCCAATGTCCTTCTTCGTCTTTCCGTGACCCTTCTTTTCCTCTAACGAATCATTTTCTCCTGTTTGTGGCAAGACTGTAAATTGGGAAATGAGATGCTCTAAAATATGCAAAGTCATATTACCTATATGTGCTTGTTACCCATCAAACGTTAATGCAAATAATCTCGTAAAATCTATGTTGTATCCATCAAATATCTCAAAGAAACTCATCCAACTTGCTCTCCTCAAAATCTCCTTAATATTTGGATGAATTCTCTCAATATCCACCTCAGATGGTTCAAATATGATTGTCATTATATTTTATAAACTTTTCTCAAGATGTTTACTATGTTCTTCAATCACAACTTTTTTTTCTTAATCCTTTCTTCTGAACTAAAGATGTATGTTGCTCCAATATTTTCTCAATACATGTTTTGTCCTTCAGTATTTTTTCAATACCTTCCTTGTACTTCAATACCCATTCCTCGATTCTGATTACCTATATGTTCAAATTGTTGTTTTTGAATTTACGTTTCAAGCTTCAGGGTTCTATGCTATGTTTTAAACTTAAGGAAGATATGTTCATCCTCTAACGAATCATCATAAAAAAATGTCCTCATCTAGTCGAGGAAAGTCCGATATCAACTCGGAAAAAACTAGCGATTTCTTAGACTTCGTCGAAGTGAAATCGATATCAAATTATTTCAAAATAACAATCCACTTATTGTATTTCCCCTCTATGATACACCTGGTGAGGACGTATTGAAATGGATTGGTATCCACAACTACGATAGTTTTGCAAATTAATATATAATTTCTTAATATTTGAACTGCATGTATAGAAGCCAAGTGATCTAGGTGGATATCGGTGGCCACCCACCTTTTCCAACTGGCTCAAAACAATTTTCTGGCAATTTTGGTAATTTACTATTTTTAGCAATTTTTAACTTTTCGGGCCATTTTGAGGGCCTAAATGAAGGTTTTTCAGTATCAATCTTCTTAAATATAATTTAAGGATCTTATTAATCCCCCAAAATGAATCTCCTCAATGATACCTTTCGAATGATCTATCGTGTGCCCCAAACAGAGATCGTATGCGAAAGTTACACCCCCAGGAAGTCAATACACCAAACTACCCAAAACAGGGTCCACAAAATTGTTGGGTTTTCATATTTCGGGGCTAGGGTTTTGGATTTTATTTATGATAAAAAGTCCTTTGGATCCTCATTGTAAAATCTTCTTCTTGCAAATGCAATTAGAGGACACGTCTCTTCTCAGAGATAAGCTGCCACCATTCTAGCAAGTCTTTCACTCTGTATTTTTACAGTCTTTGTACATTTTTACTCATTAATAGAAAATTGTGTATTATTGTATCTCTGTGTTTATGGTTGCATATCTAATACATTTATGTTATATTATTGGATATTCGAGATATCTTTGTACATTGATTTATTATATCTTCTCTCTCATTTCGTGTCGAAAATGGTTCGGATCAGTGGTATCAGAGTAGGTTTCTCTTGATCATTTTTTAGTGCATGTCCTCGACGAGGTCCAAGTATAGAAAGTTGGGTATTGAGATTGTCTCTATTGAAGACAATCTCTCTCACATGCCCAATAAACCCTCCATGATAGAATAAAATAAAAATGACAGAGCAATCGATTGTATTAATATGTTGCTTGAGCAGGCTCTCACAAGATAGAGGGACGAAATGATGGAGAATTTTTCCCATGTCCTTCAATGCATGTCGATAATAATAGGAGCGTCTTCATCAAGCGACCACTTTGTATGAACCTCTCCTTTCAACTTACAAGTTAATTTTGATATTCCCATATTTGAAGGACAGACAGATGCAGATGCCTTAGAAAATTGGTTAAATCTGCTAGAAGGTTATTTCTTTATTCGTAATTTCTTCGATAGGAAAAAGATCGCCTTCATACTCCTTAAGGCTATCCCACATGTCAAACACTGGTGGGAAATTTACTGAGATCAAATTTCCACAGAGGAGTCTGGAATATATGGGTTCGATCCCACTTGGGACTTTTTTTTGGATGCAGTAAAGGAACAGTATTACCCTATTGGCAACTATGAGAACCAGTTCATGAGATGGACCACACTATGGAAAGAAAGGGGACAAGCAGTTCCAGAGTTCACCAATACCTTCCATACCTTACGCACTAAGCTGGGTATCAAAGACTCCGAACGAAATTTGGTTATGAAATATCGTGGGGCTCTACACAGATACATCCAAACTGAAATGGATTTTTTGGACATCTCATCACTTGATTTTTCTTATCAATATGATGTTAAAATTGAGCAAAGTTTTAAATGGGAGACCATGTCTACAAATCCTCAAAACCCAAAGTATGATAAAGATGGCCCTAAAAAACAACATCTCGAAAACCAGTCCAAGCCACAGGAAAAGAAGGGTCACGGAAAGACGAAGAAGGACACTGGAAAATGGTGTGATTTCCACAAAATCCCCTGGAACAACACCAATGAATGTCGCTCAAAATATTCATTGGTGGCTGAGATAAAAGACAAGGAGACAAACCCTGATTTGGAATTTGATTATGAAAATATTGATAGAAGACAGATCATCGGCGTAGACCCCACTTCTATTATCGCAACTAAAACAATTCAATCAGAAGAACCAATAGATTCTGAAGAGGGGGGGGTGCCTTTTTCATTCACAGATGTGGGTGAAGGGGACCCCACTACATTTTATTGTTGATAGCAGAAGCCAGAAGAACCTCATCCCAATAGAGGTCATCAAACAATTGGGATTGTTGATTGTCATACAACATCCAACCCTTCAAGGATGAGGTTTTTTGTGATGTTTCCCCCCTGGATGTCTGTGATTTTCTCTTGGACAATCCATAT
Organism: Picea glauca; assembly: GCA_000966675.3. Classification (NCBI taxonomy): domain Eukaryota; kingdom Viridiplantae; phylum Streptophyta; class Pinopsida; order Pinales; family Pinaceae; genus Picea; species Picea glauca. The sequence goes on along the minus strand of JZKD02S1673673.1, from coordinate 172,154 downwards.
ATGTGGAAGCGCCATGCTATTTATGAGTCTCGACCATGTAGTGTCATTATTACTCTGGGGGGGTCATCTCTACAGGATACCTAAGGTAATTTTGACTATTGTCCCACCTAAAAAGTGTTTCAAGGTAGTATCTCATACTACAAAATTCAGCTTCTTTGGAGTCTCTTCAAAGCATGAACATAAGAACACCACTGCAGCCTCATTCCAAGAAAATTCTATCCAATAGAAGCAGGTTTAAAAGATTGCAACAAAGTGTAAATATTCCTTCTGCACATAGGCATCTCATGTAGCCAGACTGGTTAAAAAGGTTCAACCTTTCTAGCCACAAGTTCGTGACAACCTTCAACAAGCTAAGCAACGCAACTTCTCCAACAAGGCAAGAAACTCATCAAGATGTAGATTCAACAAACTTGTTTCCCTCCCCCCAGGAACTCAATTCAATGGAGACCATTTCTTCATAAGGAGGGAGAATTTATCTAGGTGGATATCAGTGGCCACCCACCATTTCCAACTAGTTTAAAATAGTTTTCTGGCAATTTTGGTAATTTACTATTTTTAGGAATATTTAACTTCCGAGGTCATTTTGAGGGACTAAATGAAGGTTTTTCAGGATATATATTCTTAATTATATCTAAAGGCTCTTGTTTATCCCCCAAAATTAATCTCCTCGATGATATCTTTCCAACGAGTTATTGTGCACCCCAAACGGAGATTGTATGCCAAAGTTACACCCCCGGGAAGTTGATACACCAAACTACGTCCACAAAACCATTGGCTTTTCATCTTCTAGGGTTATGGTTTTGTATTTTATTTATGATAAAAAGGTATTTAGAGCCTCATTGTAAAATCATCTTCTTTCAAATGTGTAGCAGACACATCTCTTCTCAGAGATAAGCTTCCACCATTCTAGCGAGTCTTTCACTCTATATTTGTAGAATCTTTGTACATTTTCTCTCATAAATAGAAAATTGTGCATTACTCTATGTTTGTATTTATGGTTGCATATATAATACATTTCTGTTATATTATTGGATATCCAAGATATCTCTGTACATTTCTTTATCATATCTTTGCTCTCATTTCGTGCTAAAAATAGTTCGGAACAATGGTGTCAGAGCAGTATTCTCTTGATCATTTTTCAGTGCATGTCCCCGACGAGGTACGAGTATATAAATTTGGATATTGAGCTTGTCTCTCTTGAATACAATCTCTCTCACACAACCAAGAAACCCTCCATGTAAAAAGAAAATAAAAACGACAGAGCAAACGATTCTATTAATATGTTGCTTGAGCAAGCTCTCATGCAACAGAGGGACGAAATGATGGAGAATTTTTCCCACATCATTCAATGACTACCGATAACAATAGGAATGTATTCATAAAGTGACCACTTTGGAGGAACCTCGCCTTTCAAGGTACAAGTTAATTTTGATATTCCCATATTTGAAGGACAGATAGATGTAGATGCCTTAGAAAAATGGTTAAATCTGCTAGAAGGTTATTTCTTTGTTCATAATTTCTCTGATGGGGAAAATATCACATTCGCACTCCTTAAGTCTCTCCCCCATGTCAAACATTGGTGGGAAACTTACTAGGAGAAAATTTCCACAGAGGATTCTAGAATATATGGGGTCGATCCCACTTAGTATTTTTTTTTGGATGCGGTAAAGGAACAATATTACCCTGTTGGAAACTATGAGGACCAGTACATGAGATGGACCACACTACGACAAGAAAGGGGCCAAGAAGTTATGGAGTTCACCAATAACTTCCATACCTTGTGTACCAAGCTAGGTATCAAAGACTCTGAATGACATTTGGTTCTAAAATACCGTGGGGCTCTACAGAGATACATCCAAACTGAAATGGATATTCTGGACATCTCATCACTTGGTTTTTCTTATTGATATGTTATTAAAATTGAGCAGAAATTTAAACAGGTGTTCAAGTATGCAAATCCGCAAAAACAAAAGTATGATAAAGAGGGACCTAACAAAAAACATACCAAAAACCAGTCCAAGCCACAGGAAAAGAAGGGTCACGGAAAGAAAAAGAAGGACACTAGAAAATGGTGTGATTTCCACAAAATCCCCTGGAACAACACTGATGAATGTCTCTCAAAAAAATCATTGGTGTTTGAGATAAAATACAAGGATCCGAACCCTGATTTTGAATTTGATTCTGAAAATACTGATAGAAGACAGATCATCGACACAGACCCCATTTCTATTTTCGTGACCACAACAATTCAACCAGAAGAACCAAAATATTTTGAAGTGGGAGAGTGCCTTTTTCATTCACATATGTGGGTGAAGGGGACCCTGTTGAATTTTATTGTTGATAGTAGAAGCCAGAAGAACCTCATCCCAGGAGAGCTCATCAAACAGTTGGGATTGTCGACAGCACCACACCCACAACCATACAACATCGGGTGGCTTTTCCAGGGACACGATCTTCATGTCAGCCAGCAGTGTTGATTGTCATATGGCATCCAGCCCTTCAAGGATGAGGTATTATGTGATGTTTCCCCCCTGGATGTATGTGATGTTAACTTGGGCCAGCCATATATGTGGAAGCACCATGATATTTATGAGTCTCGACCCCATAGTGTAATTATTACTCTGGGGTGTCATCTCTACATGATACCAGAGGTAATTTTGACTATTGTACCACCTAAACAGTGCCATAAGGTAGTATCTCATACTACAAAATTCATCTTCTTCATAGTCTATTCAAAGCATGAACAAAAGAACACCATTGCAACCTCAGTCCAAGCACCTTCTATCCAACAGAAGCAGGTTGACAAGATTGAAGCAAAGTATAAATCTTCCTTCTACACACAGGCATATCATGTAGCCATACTGGTTGAAAATGTCTAACCCTTCCAGCCACAAGTTCGTGACAACCTTCAAAAAGCTAAGCAGCACAACTTCTCCAACAAGGCAAGCAACTTATCAATATGCAGATTCAACAAACATTTTTCCCTCTCCCCCAGGCACTCAACACAATGGATACCATTTCTTCCTAAGGAGGGAGGATTGATCCAGGTGGATATCGGTGGCCAGCCACCCTTTCTAATTGGATCAAAATAGATTTCTGACAATTTTGGTAATTTACTACTTTTAGCAGTTTTTAACTTTCGAGGCCATTTTGAGGGCCTAAATGAAGGTTTTTCAGTATCTAACTTCTCAATGAAATCCAAAGGCTCTTATTGATCCCCCAAAATGAATCTCCTCAGTGATACCTTTCCAACGAGCTATCGTGTGCCCCAAACGAAGATCATATGCCAAAGTTATGCCTCCGGGAAGTTGATACACCAAACTACCCAAACCGAGGTTCACAAAATTGTTGGATTTTCATCTTCCGGGGTTAGGGTTTTGGATTTTATTTCTGATAAAAAGGCCTTTGGAGCCTCATTGTAAAATAATCTTCTTGCGAATGGGAGTAGCGGACACATCTCTTCTCAGAGATAAGCTGCCACCATTCTAGTGAGTCTTCCACTCTGTATTTTTACAGTCTTTGTACATTTTCGCTCATTAATAGAAAATTTTGTACTATTGTATCTCTATGTTTATGGTTTCATCTTTGATACATCTATGTTATATTATTGGATATCTGACATATTTATGTACATTACTTTATTATATCTCCGCTCTCAATTTTGTGTCGAAAATAGTTCGGATCAGTGGTATCAGAGAAGGATGCTCTTGATCGTTTTTCAGTGCATGTTCCCGACGAGGTCCGAGTATAGAAAGTTAGGTCTTGATATTGTTTCTCTTGAAGACAATCTCTCTTGCACGCCCATTAAAACCTCCATGGAATAAGAAAATAAAAATGACAGAGTAGATGATTCTATTAATATGGTGCTTGAGCAAGCTCTCACGCGACAGAGGGACGAAATGATGGAGAAATTTTCCCACATCCTTCAAAACTTGTCGATAACAACAGGCGTATCTTTATAAAGAAACCACTTTGGAGGAACCTCACCTTTCAAGGTACAAGTTAATTTTGATATTCCCATGTTTGAAGGACAGATAGATGCAGATGCCTTAGAAAAATGGTTAAATCTACTAGAATGTTATTTATTTCTTCATAATTTCTCCGACAGGGAAAAGATCACCTTCACACTCCTTAAGGCTCTCCCCCATGTCAAAAATTGGTCGGAAAATTACTGGGAGAAAATATCCATAGAGGAGTCTGGAATATATGGAGCTGAGCCCACTTGGGATTTTTTTGTGGATGCGGTAAAGGAACAATATTACCCTATTGGAAACTATGAGGACCAGTGCATGAGATGGACCACACTGTGGCAAGAAAGGGGCTAATTTGTTTTGGATTCCACCAATACCTTCCATACCTTTCACACCAAGCTGGGTATCAAATACTCCAAATTATATTTGATTCTAAAATATTGTGGGGCTCTACACAGATGCATCCAAACTAAAATGGATTTTTTGGATATCTCATCACTCGGTTCCTCTTATCGATATGTTGTTAAAATAGAGCAGAAGTTTAAATGAGATTTCAGGTCTATAAATTTGCAACAACCAAAGTATGATAAAGACGACCCTAACAAACAAAATCTAGAAAACCAGTCCAAATCACGGGATAAGAAGGGTCACAAAAAGACGAAGAAGGACACTGGAAAATGGTGTGATTTCCACAAAATCCCCTGGCACAACACCAATGATTGTTTTTCAAAACAGTCATTGGTGGCTGAGATAAAATACAAGGAGTCGAACCCCTATTCGTAATTTGATTCTGAAAATATTGATAGAAGACATATCATCAACGTAGACCCCACTGCTATTTTCGCGACCAAAACAATTCAACCAAAGAACCAATAGCTTCTGAAGAGGGGGAGCACCTTTTTCATTCACATATATGGGTGAAGGGGACCCCATTCCATTTTTTTGTTGATAGTGGAAGCCAAAAGAACCTCATTTCAGCAGAGGTCATCAAAAAGTTTGGATTTTCGACAACACCACACCCACAAACATACAACATCGGGTGGCTTCACCAGGTACGAGATATTTGTGTCAAAGAGTAGTGGTGATTTTCATACAACATCCAACCCTTCAAGGACGAGGTATTATGTGATGTTTCCCCACTGGATGTTTGTAATGTTCTCTTGGGCCAACCATATATGTGGAAGTGCCATGCTATTTATGAGTCTCGACCCTATAGTGTCATTATTACTCTGGGGGGTCATATCTACAAGATACTAGAGGTAATTCTGACTATTGTACCACCTAAACAGTGTTGCAAGGTAGTGTCTCATACTACAAAATTCAGCTTCTTCACAGGCTGTTCAAAGCATGTACATAAGAACACCATTGTAGCCTTAGTTTAAGAACCTCCTGTCCAACATAAGCAAGTCGAAAAGATTGCAACAAAGTGTAAAGATTCATTTTTCACACAATAATATCATGTATCTAGACTAGTTAAAAAGGTCCAACCCTTCCAACCACGAGTTCTTGACAACCTTCAACAAGTTAAGCAACACAACTCCAACAAAACAAGCAACTCATTAAGATGCAAATTCAACAAACAATTTTCCCTCTCCCCCATGCACTCAACGCAATGGATTCCATTGCTTCCTAAGGAGGGAGGATTTATCCAGGTGGATATTGGTGGCCACCCACCTTTTCCAACTAGCTCAAAATAGTTTTATGGCAATTTTGGTAATTTACTATTTTTAGCAGTTTTTAACTTCCGGGGCCATTTTGAGGGCCTAAATGAAGGTTTTTCGGAATATAACTTCTCAATGATACACAAAGGCTATGATTAAGCCCCCAAAATGAATATCCTTGATGATACCTTTCCAACGAGTTATTGTGTGGCCCAAAAGGAGGTTGTATGCCAAAGTTATGCCCCCGAGAAGTTGATACACCAAACTAGCCAAAACGGGGTCCACAAAAGTTTTTTCTTTTCATCTTCCGGGGTTAGGGTTTTGGATTTTATTTATGATAAAAATGTATTTGGATCATCATTGTAAAATCATCTTCTTGTGAATGTGATTAGTAGACACATCTCCTCTTAGAGATAAGTTGCCACCATTCTAGCGAGTCTTTCACTCTGTATTTTTACAATCTTTGTACATTTTCACTCATTAATAGAAAATTGTGTATTACTGCATCTATGTGTTTATGGTTGCATCTCTGATACATTTTTTTTATATTATTGGATATCTGATATATCTATGTACATTGCTTTATTATATCTCCGCTCTCATTTCATGCCGAAAATAGTTCAGATCAACAAGGCTAGTTTCTCTACGTGAGAGTATTTAAGTTCAGGACCGACTAGGATTCAACTGAGATAGTAGACAATGTTCTCATGGAGCTCATCGTCCTCCTGAACTAGAACCATACCAATCGTCCCTTCGGACACGACAATATAAATAAAATAGTCTCTATTGTAGTCTAGAGGCTTTAACAGAGGTGTCGATACCAAATCTTTCTTAAGAGCATCAAAGGATTCCTGGGATCACTCATCCCATATAAACAAAGTATCCTTCTTCAAAAGGCACATGAAAACCTTAGTTAAATTGGCATAGTTCACTATGAACTAATGCAAGAAATTAATCTTCCCTTGTAAACCTTGCAGTTGTATAATGTTGTGTGGGGGAGGCAATTGAAGTATTGCCTCAACCTTCATAGGATCTACCATGATCCCATGCTCAAACACTAAGAATCCTAAAATATGGATAGACCTAATGCAGAAGATACACTTGTGAGGTTTCAACCAAATATGATAGTAATGGCATCTCTCAAATACTAATTGAAGGTGAGCGAAGTTATCTACTCTCTTACGAGAGTGAGCAGCAACATCATCTAGGTAAGCTTCAACAATATTCTTGAGATCGTGAAAATAAAAGGTCATGGAACATTGGAAGGTATCTCTGGCATTTTTAAGGCTGAAAGCCATTTTCTGGCATGAAAAATTACCCCAAGGAAAAATAAACGGCATCTTATGTTGATCCTCGATTTTGATTTGAATTTGATTATACCCTGAAAAATCCATCCATAAAAGAAAATACTTCGCTTCATGTGCACTTGTCAAGAATCTAGTCAATGAAAGGAGTCAAAAAGTTATGTTTAGAACAATCCTTGTTCAGGTCTCGAAAATCAATTCATACGCGTATGGTTCCTTGATTTTTATTTACAGGAACGGGGTTGGACATCCATTCATTCAAGGGAACTAGGTAGATGAAACCAACATTAGGTAGCTTCTCCACCTTCCTTAATAGTAGGGGCCTTCCTAGGATTAACATATCTAAGATGTTTTCGAATAGGTTTAGCATCCGAATAGATTGTAATATCATGTTTGAAAATGTTGGGGTCGATCCTTGGAATCTCTTCATATGACCAAGCGAATACATCATGAAACTCTTTGAAGAGATCGGTGTAGATCAGAATTTCTTTAGGTGAACAATTTGCATCAATATATACGTTCTCAATTTTACCAGGAATACGAGAGATGTCGATCGTGATGGTAGGATAAATATTTTTGATGTTTCATTTGGCATAAATACCATGCATATCTAATGGAACCATAGCGTGACTGACCATCTCACTCAAGGTAGATCTAAATTCACCATGTTCGATCTTAACAAGCTATGGAAGGAAATAGCAGTGATGATGCATATCATCACAAGGCCTATCAGGACCATACATGGCCTCTAATATGGATTTATCCAAAGGTAAAGTATCGTCTAGGAAATCATGAAAACAAGATGATTGAACAACCCACACTAGCTCTAGAACAAGATCCACCTCATCCGTCCATGAGTAAATTACGGAAAACGGATGACACAACGGTTTTCATGGCATAAGTCCAATTACTCCTTAGTAGTAAATTATATTTAATGGGCGCATCAACCACCTTGGCATCAACATTGACTGCCTTCCCACCTAACTGGACCGAAAAAGCAGAAAGAATTATGTGGGGTCAAAACGAGCGCCCATCAAATGTTGTCAACATAGTCATAGATTTGTTAGAAAAACAAGATCGCGGAGCAATAAAATAAAACAAATGCGGAAATAAAACATAGAATATATACAATACAATAGAGACATAGATATACATGGTTCACCTAGTGTGGCTACGTCCACTAGAGAAATTGTCAGGTCCTTCCTTTTTATTATCTGGCAAAATGAAGGGATACAACCTACAACACATTCGTTGTAACTTCCTCTTATTTCTCTCACAGTCTCCTCTCTCATAATAAAATAATCACACACATACACAACCACAATACAGTTCCCTCATAAAAGAGGGTTTCCTTCTAGGGAAAAAATATCTAAAATAACTTCTACTGTCATATCTGCGACCTTATAATGAATGGTCCAGATTGACTACCAAATTACAATATTTTACAAGGCAATTTTTCCCAATATTTCACTTCGAGGGTGCTGCCCCTGAATCCCCTGCCAGGGGGAGATACAAAAATTATCGTCGCCCCTCCTGGACCCCCTTGGTGACAGTTGTGAGGAGGAAATCCCCCACACACCTCCCCATTAGGGAATGGGGTCCAATCACTACTAAAACAAACCTCTGAATTAGGAAGATAATCAAGCTCCACAACCAACAATATCCCACTTGGAGACTGATCAAAACAACTCCATTGTTGTTATACCTGTTGGACTATACTCTACCTTGGACCTAGAAAATTTCTCATCTTCACCTTCATGCTTGAAGAACAACTGAAACTAATTAGGAACTCAGTTTCTCCCTGGTTACTCCCTTTGTTAACATGTCTGTGGGATTCTGGATAGTATGTATCTTTTCCAACTTCAAATATCCATCTTCCAAGATGGATCGTATGAAATGGTACCTGAGTTGTATATGCTCAATATTTGAATGGAAGGTTGAGTTCTTTGCAAGATGAATGGAACTCTTACTGTCATATTACAACCTACTATTCTCCTACTTCTTTCCCAATTCCTCCATAAACATCTATAACCAAATCATTTCTTTACTAACCTCGGTAGCAACAACATACTCTGCTTCTATTGTTGAAAGTGAAACAACCTTTTGTAGTTTTGAGATCCAGCTTATTGTTGTACTACCTACAGTAAAAACAAACTATGTGGTGCTCCTCCTGCTATCTTTATCACTTTCCATATATGAATCAACATATCCTTGTATAATAGTGTTTGAACCTCCAAAACATAATGCATGAGAAGAAGTACCTCTCAAATACTGAGAATCCACTTTACTACCTCCTAATGTTATTTACCTAGATTGTTCATATACCTACTCACAACTACCACTGCATGTGCAATATTTGGTCTTGTGCAAACCATCGCATACATCAAGATGCCAATTGTTCATGAATAAGGGACCCTCGACATGTATTCTATCTCCTCCTGTGTCTTGGGACACATTTCCTTAGTTAATTAGAAATGTCTAGCCAAAGGTGTACTAACTAATTTTTCATTCTTCATTCTAAACCTCTCCAACACCTTCTTTATGTACTCACCGTGAGACAATGTCAATTTGTGATTTTTCTTGTCTCTTGTTATTCTCATACCAAGTATTTTCTTTGCAGCACCCAAATCCTTCGTGGTAAATGAATTACCTAGTTTTTTCTTGAGCACATTTATATCCTACATATTAGACCCTGCAACAAGAATGTCATATACATACAATAGCAATATAACATATCTTCCATTTTCTATCCTTTTAAAATAAACACAATCATCATAATGACATCTACTATAACCTTGTTTTGTCATAAACTATAACCTTGTTTTGTCATAAACCTATCAAATTTCAAATACCACTGCCTTGGAGCTTTCTTTAGGCCACACAATCTCTTCTTCAACCTGCATACCAATTTTTTTTTCCCTTTGACCTCATACCCCTATGGTTGTTGCATATAAATCTCTTCCTCCAAATCCCCATGGAGAAAAGTTGTTTTTTCATCTAACTATTCAAGATGCAAATCCTCTATTGCCACAAGTCTTAAAATAGTCCTAATTGAAGTCATATTAACAACATGAGAAAATATTTCATCAAAATCTATACCTTTCTTTTTTTCAAACCCATTTACAACAGGTCTATCCTTCTACCGTAGTTTTCCTTCATCTTCTTCCTTCGACCTGTAAACCCATTTATTCTGCAATGCTCTTTTTCCTACAAGCAACTGAACCAAGTCCCAAGTCTAGTTATTTACCAAGGAATCCATTTCCTCTTTCATTCCTTGCTCCCACTTCTTTTTAGTGTCTACCTACATTGCCTCTTCATAACATTTTGGTTCACCAAAATCAATCAACAATAAATTACACAATGAAGGAGAGTATCCTTCAGGGGGTCTACTTAACTTGGTAGATCTTCTAACAACACTTGCAAGAGTTTGAGATACATGTTGCTCCTTTTGTTGTACATTTTAATATTTTGGTACCTTTGGAATTTATTTTTCAGTGATCTCATCAAGCACTGTGTATTCTAGTTTTTATTTTTCCTCTTTCTTTCCCTACAACTGATCTTTGTACATGACCTTCTTATTGAATATGAAATCTTCACTCCTAATTATTTTTTGATTTTCATAATCCTATAAGAGATAACCAAAATCATTAACACCGTATCCAATAAAGTTACACTTCTTGGATTCTTCCTCGAGCTCTGTTTTATATTCTTTATCAATATGGACAAATGCTTCACAACTGAAAGTCTTCAAAAATGAATAGTTTACCTTTTTACCTGTCCATGCCTCCTATGGAATGACACCATCCAAATAACTTGAAGGTCCTTTTTATATCAATTAAACAACAGTATCTACAACATCTACCCAAAATTGTAAGGGAAACCCTGCATGCAATCTCATTCTCCTTGCTCGCTCCATTATTGTCATGTTCATCCTTTCTAACACACCATTTTCTTGTGGTGTTCCTGGAACTGTCTTCTCTCTATGAATCCCATGGTATAAACAGTAATCATCAAAATCCTTTCTGCAATATTCAACTCCATTGTCTGATCTGAGACACTTCAACCTTTTTCATGTCACATTCTCAACCAAATCTTTGCATTTCTTAAAAGTGTCAAAAACATAAGATTTTTGTCGGATGCAATAAACCCAAGTTTTTCTAGTTACATCATCGATAAAAGTAACATAATAATGAGATCCACCAAGAGATGATACCTAAGCTGGTCCCCATACATCTGTCTGCACAAGCTCTAACTTTTCATTCTTCTTTACCTTTCCAACTCAGAGAAATATGTCTCTATTTTTTTTTCCATAAACACAATGCTCACAGAAATCCAAATCAATTTGTTTAAGATATGGAAAAAAATTCCTTTTGTGAATTATCTGCATCCCCTTCTCACTCATGTTTCCAATATTATGATGCCAAAGAGTTGTATCCACTCTTGTAGAAGCTAAAGAGATATAATAATCAATATTACCAGTACACAAATACAATGTACCTACCTTCTCTCCTTTTTCTATCACCAGTGATCCTTTGGTGACCTTCCACACCTTATCTATAAATATGGATATACAACCTTCACTTTCCAACTGCCTTGTTGAAATTAAATTTTTCCTTAGATATGGAACATGTCTTACCTCTTTCAAAAACCATTGGTTTCCATTTTTTTGCTTTATTTGTACCTTTCCCATTCCAACAATTTTGCATGGTGCATCATCACCCAAATGAACCTATCCAAAATCACCTTGAACATAATCTAGAAAATGTTTCCTATGGGGTGTGGCATGAAATGAGGCACCTAAATATACTACCCAAATCTTAGAAATATTATCTACAGAAAGAATCAAAGCATCTTGTAACACATCACCTGTTACATTTGCTTCCTGATTTTTCTCCTGCTATCCATTTATTTCTTTCTTTGGAGATCTGGAGTATTTTTTCAAATGTCATTTCTTCCCACAATTCCAACACTCTATCTTTCCCAGTCTGGATTTGGATTTTCCTTTCCTAGAATTCCCACAGTTCCCTGTTCCCTTTCCTCTATCCTTTTGTCTTCCCCTGTTCTCCATGTTTAACACATTACCTGATGTCTCACATGTGATTTTCCATTGCATTTCCTCTCTAAGTATAACACCAACAAAGTCATCAAATTTTAAAGTGTTTGAACCAGAGATAGAGTTACTTACATCCATGACCAAGCTGTTCAAACTTTCTGACAATGAGGACAAGATTAGAAGATCCCTGACCTCATCAGTAAAGTCCACTTTTACACAACTTAGTTTATTAGTAACTATATTAAATTCATTTAAATGATCTGTAATAGACCCACCTTCTGACATCTTCATACTAAATAATATCTTCAGTAGAAATCCTTGATTGGACGTTGAGGGTTTTATGTCCATCATCTCCTTCATTGTCTCTTTACTTTCGAAATATCGAAAGCCACTGATGTTTCCAAGATCGTCTGTATCGTTCCTAGTGCCTTTCTGTTAAGAACCTCCCATTCTTCATCCATCATGGTCATTGGCTTCTTTTATGATCCTCTCAATCGTAGTAATAGATACTTCTGATATAAGTAATCTTCCATTTACATCTTCCATAACTAGTAGTTTTTGTCGTTAAGTTTCTCAACCGTAAACTTTCCATCTTCCTCCATTTCTCCCACTCGAACTAGGAACCCTCTTTTCTTGCGAGTTGCCTTTCTCTTTGATACCAGCTGTTAGAAAAACAGGATCACAGAGAAATAAAATAAAATAAATGTGGAAATAAAACATAGAAGATACACAATACACAATACAATAGAGACACAAATATACGTGGTTCACCTAGTGCGGGATACGTCCACTAGAGAAATTTCTAGGTCCTTCCTTTTTATTATCCAGCAAAATGAAGGAATAAAACCTACATCACACCCATTGTAACTTCCTCTTATTTCTCTCATAGTCTCCTCTCTCAATATGCAACAATCACACACATACACAACCGCAATACAATTCACTCATAAAAGAGGGTTTCCTTCTAGGGAAACAATCCCTAAAATAACTTCTACCATCATATCTACAACCTTATAATGAACAATCCAGATTGACTATGAAATTACAATATTTTACAAGGAAATTTTTCCCAATATTTTGCTTTAGGGGCACTGCTACAAATCCCCCGCCAGCGGGGAGCTACAAAAAAAAAATTCACCCCCCTTGGACCTCCCTGGAGATAGTTATGGGGGGGAATCCCCCCACAACCCCCCATTAGGTAATGGGGTCCAAGCACGCCATAAAAAAACCTCTAAATAAGGAAGATAATCAGGATCCACAACCAAAAATATTGGGATAGAGTCAGAGAGCCAATGGATTTCCAACAAGTTAGGGATATCATGTACATCACAACACCTTCATCAATTATAGTGTGCTTGATGGTAATTTTCATTTACTCCACATGGATTTGAAAGGCCACATGGTAAGGTAAGGGAGGCCTAACATATGTGATGTCAAACTTGATAACCTTTGAACCACATGGGTCTAGAGATCCTAATGCAGATAACAAGGCCTTCCTCTATGAAGGACACATCTAGAACACCTCCAAATCCAACATCGCACAAGGGGTTTGGCCCAGATCTTCGACAATAAAATAATTATGGGTGCCTCTGGCATTAGGATTATGGGGAGAGTGCTCTAGTACTTCTTTCAGAATACGAGGTGGAGGATCTGTCTTTTTGATATGCAAGAGATTTTTCAGAGGAGGAAGAGACTATGGACCTACAACGGTCTGTGAAGAACCATAATCATGACATCAAGTGGCTACATCAATATGAGACTTGACCATATTGACACATATATGGACACCTTCATGTGTTGAGAAAGTTTGACTCCTATTTGACGTATTTCCAATGTTGGGGGTCACTGAGGCCATCTGTTTATTATACAGAAATGGATTTTTTAGCACAAAGGGCGGCTGCGATAAAATCCTCAAGGATTCCTCAATTTTTGGGCATAGGTGGGTAAGGTGATCATCTTTACAAAGTTTACAAGGAAACTTCACCTTCCGTTCTTTTTTCTTTCCCTCACTAGCATTATTATTTTACCTATCATTGTTAGTGTTTTCATTTGATTTATTATTATTTTTCCCACCATTATGATTATTGATCCAGATGGATATCAGTGGCCACCCACCTTTTCCAACTGGCTCAAAACAGTTTTCTGACAATTTTGGCAATTTACTATTTTTAGCAGTTTTAACTTTTGGGGCCATTTTGAGGGCCTAAATGAAGGTTTTTCAGGATAGAGATCCTTAATTATATCCAAAGGCATGATTGAGCCCCAAAAATGAATCTCCTTGATGATGCCTTTCCAATGGACTATCACACGCCTAAAATGGATATCGTATGCAAAAATTACGACCCCGAGAAGTTACGGATAACCTTGGGCATGGCCTATCGATATGTTGTCCAAATCGAGAAAAATCTCAAACAAAAGATGTGGAAATTTGGGCCTGGGAACCCCTCACAAAAAAATCCATGAAAGGGCAACCCCAACCCACCAAACAAAGTACAGATAAAATATGTACAGTATCAGGACAACTAGTCAAAGCCACAAGAAAAGAAGGACACTGAAAAGACAAAGAAAGATATCGGGAAGTGATGCAACTTCCATAAGAGCCCTTGGCATAACACTGCTGACTGTCGCTCAAAGCATTCACTGGTGGCTGAAGTGAAATCCTCTGAATTAGATGCAGATTCTAAGTCTGAGCCAGAACCAAAAAGGGGAAGACGGATCATTGATGTGGAACCCAGTGCCACAATTGCTACCACCAAGCTCCATCCTGGTGAACCAGATGAGCTAGAAGAAGGAGAGTTCCTCTTCCATTCACAGATGTGGGTAAAAGGCACCCCACTGCACTTCATATTTTATAGAGGTAGATGGAAGAACCTCATCTTAGTAGAGGTTGTCAAGTAGTTGGCCCTGCCAACAATGCCAAACCCACAACCTTACACCATTGGATGGCTCCACCAAGGAAGCCATCTCCGCATCATCCAACAGTGTCGACTATCGTACGGCATGAAGCCCTTCAAAGACAAGGTATTGTCTGATGTTTCTCCTCTCAAATTTTGTGATTTTCTTTTGGGCCAAACTTATTTATGGAAACATCATGTTGTATATGAGTCTAGGCCGCATAGTGTTATTATTACTTTGAGCAGGAAATTGTACAGGATACCCGAGGATGTCCCACCTAGTGCTATTTCCTTGATCTCTGCTAAACAATGTAGGAAGGTCATCTCTCAGGTGGGAAAGTTTTTCTTCTTCATGATTCGATCTCAGAATAAGTGAAATATCACGGCCACATCCAAGGTCTCTATGGCCAACCTCTCCACACAACAGAAGAAAGTAGATAAGGTCGTGGAAGAATACTCGGATATCTTCTCCTCGCCTACGGTGGTACCTCTGCAATGTCAGGTCAAGCACCCAATCGATCTGACCCTTGACGCACCACTGCCCAATGGGCCAGTCTATCATCACTCTTTGTTAGAGAATGAGGAGATCAAGCAATATATCCAAGAACTTCTCCACAAGGGGCACATCCGCCCCATCTCATCACCTTGCAAGAGCCCAATCATGCTAGTACAGAAGAAAGATGGAACCTAGCGACTCTGTATTGATTATCGGGCTCTGAATAAAATCATAGTAAAAAATTGGTACTCGATTCCCCGAATCGATGACCTCCTTGATCAACTCACAGGGGCCAAATACTTTAGTAATATTGATCTGAAGTTTGGCTACCACTAGGTCTCGATAGAACAGACAGATGTATGGAATACCACCTTCAAGTCAAAGGAATGCCTTTTTGAATGGTTTGTCATGCCCTTTGGTTTGAAAAATGCTCCATCCACTTTCATGAGGATGATGGAAAATATCATGCAACCATTCACCAATACTTTTGTAGTGGTGTATCTCGATGACATTCTAATTTATAGCAAAAATTGGGCCAAACACTTGCATCATATTCAACAAGTTTTGCACACCCTGTGACAGCACAAGCTATACGCCAACTTGGAAAAATGCTTCTTCGGCATTGACAGGGTCCATTACCTGGGCTACATCATTGATCAACATGGCATACATGTGGATCCAACCAAGATCCAAGTCATCCATGGCTGGCCAGCCCCAACAACACTCACTGAGCTTCGAAGCTTCTTGGGCCTTGCCAATCTCTACTGTAGGTTCATGTTGGAATTATCCCATATTGCATGGGCCCTCAGCTAAATAAATATGGGTGGTGGTAAGGAAAAATTTGCGTGGGTTCGGTCCCAACAACAAGCGTTCGATGATTTGAAGCAGCTCTTGTGCTCATCCCCAGTACTTTCACTACCAGACCTACAGCATCCCTTTGAGATCGAGACAGATGCTTCAGACTATATTGTAGGCATCGTTCTCACTCAGCACAGCCACCCTGTGGCCTATCATAGAGGGACACTGTCAGATATTGTTCATAAGTACCCTACTTATGAAAAATAAATGTACTCCATTGTGCAAGCATGCCACCAGTGGAGACATTACATTCTTTGGAAGGAGACATTCAGCCACACTGATCATAAACCACTACAGTTCATGTAGAGACAGGGAAAATTGCAAAATGACCGCCATCAAAAGTGGTCCACATACTTGTAGCAATTCCACCTCAACATCAAGTATAAAACAGGGAGCACCAATCACGTCGTTGATTGCCTCAGTAGAATGCTAGTCACGGGACTCACAACGGCCCTAGACTCTTGCGGCCATGAGACATCTGGATGGCCCCAACTCTATGAGATAGACCCTGACTTCGCCACCACCTACCAAATGTTGGGTGCAAATGCAGTTGTTGATGATTTCCATCTTCAGGATGGGCTGTTGTGTCATCTGGGCGATATCTGTGTTCCATAAAGTGAGTGAGCGAAGATGATCTGGGAATCCCACTACAGTCGGGTGGCAGGACACTTCGATGTCGAAAAGACAGTGGCAATGCTATAGAAAAATTTCTAATGGCCGAAATTTAGACAGGAGGTCAGCAAGTATATCAGGTCCTTCACTTTCCTACACTATTGCCAAATCGACCACTAAGAAACAGGGCCTGTACACCCCTCTTCCTACTCCTGATATGCCATGGGAATCCATCTCAATGGACTACATGTCAAGCCTCTCGTCCACCAAGGAGGGAAATGACTGTGGTTTTTTTGTTGTTGATCACTTTTCTAAGATGGCGATCCTGATTACCTACAAGAAGAGCATCACAACAGAGGCCACTGCCAATATATTCTTTGAACGAGTCTAGGTACATTTTGGAATCCCACAAACCATTGTCTCATATCAAGATAGTCGATTTCTCAGCACATTCTGGTCGAGCCTCTGGTCACTGATGGACACCAAGCTCACCAAATCCACGGCCTTCCACCCCAAGACAGATGGCCAAACCGAGGTTGTAAATCGAATCATTGTGGATATCCTTTGCATGTATAATTCAAATCACCCCCGCACATGGGATGAGAGCCTTCCCTATGTTCAACATAGCTACAAGCAATCCCTGTATTTCTCAACTGGCCACAACCCCTTTCAAGTGGGGTTGGGATTCCAACCATTGGGTCCCATAGATGTTTCACTTCCCCTTGCGATCACCTCATCCGACTCATATCCTGCTCCAAATGAAGATGAAAAATCCACCCATTTCATTGAGCAGATCCAACACATCCACCAATAGGTTCAGGATATCCTACATAAGTCCAATGACAAGTACAAACAATAACATGATCAACATCGGGTGCCACATAAGTTTCAAGTGGGCAAAAAAGTTTGGTTGCACTTGTAGAACGAATGCCTTACAGGACCCCATCTAAATATTCTCCCACTCCATTATGGGTCGTACACTATCACCAAGGCCATGGGGGATAATTATTTTGAGCTCAACATTCCTCCTTTCCTTGGTCTACACCCAGTGTTCAACGTGGATCTCCTTCACTCTTCTTTCCCACCATTATTGGACACCTCAGAAGTAGCAGAATAGCTGACACCAATAGAGCTCAACCTCGAATGCATACAACAGGAATCCAATGATCATATTATGGACAGATATATCAAGGGCACTCGAGAACAAAGGATCCATCTTTATCAAGCTGTCAAAGCAGGGCAGCTCCCGCACCAAGGCAAGTGGCTCACCTGAGGCCAAATTCAGTAGAAATGTCTTCATCTGATGGGGGACCTCAACACAATGGAGAACATTGCTTCCTAATGAGGGATTATTGATCCATATGGATATCGGTGGCCATCCACCTTTTCCAACTGGCTCAAAATAGTTTTCTGATAATTTTGGCAATTTACTATTTTTAGCAGTTTTAAATTTCAGGGCCATTTGGAGGGCCTAAATGAAGGTTTTTCGGGATACATATCCTCAATAACAACCAAAGGCATGATTTATCCCCCAAAATTAATCTGATGATACCTTTCTAACGGGCTATCACACGCCTAAAACAGAGATCGTATGCAAAAGTTATGACTCTGGGAAGTTGATGTACTAACTTACCCAAACAGGGCCCACATGACTTTTGGCGCTTCATCTCCTAGGGTTAGGTTTTTCGATGTCTAGGGTTTTTCTCATTCTTGATTGTTGTAAAAATGCCTTCAGAGCCTCATTGTAACCTTTTTCTTGCAAATGCACGTTGTCGTCGCATCTCTTCTCAGAGATAAGTTGTCATCATTCTAGCAAGCTTGTTTTCGCTGCATTTTACAGTTTCATCTTATTTCGTTATTGAATAGAAAACCAGTTTTATTGTATCTCTGTTATTTTTTGTTAAGAAATTGTTAATAATCTATACTCATTTCGTTCTGCTCATAAAATCCATATCAATTATTACCTCGTCCTTTCCTTTTATTCCCTCCTAGTTGTTGGCTTCCATTTGGGTTAGCTGACAACTTTACAGAATGCAAATCCGTCGACTGAGTGGGAGTCATGGACAAATATGAAGCTTGTGTTACACATTATTTTGGTCACCCTAATGATGATTACATAAACATGTGTTCAGGTTCCCAATATAATCTTTTTCCTGAGAAAAGCAACCTCTTTCCACCCTTGCAAGATGCATTTTTGGAAGGTCACCGTAGGTAGCTCCCTTTACACAGTGTGGAAATCCCTAATTTCTGCATTCTGCACTATAAACAATCCACGAGATTTCCACAGGATTCTATATAGGTAGGTTACGAAAACTCTTTAAAACTAAAAGAAGAAATAAGTTCTAGCTACTTCTAGAAGTGGAATTTTCTAGAAATATGAGGTGGCGTCCGTATGGTTACAATCCTACTGACTTCTCTGATTTAATGGGATCATCCTCATCTCTTTAACCACTTCAACTTCTCTTATATAATTATAGGCTTCTCATGGAAAACGTTAGAGGTACAAGCATAAAGAAGCATAGATATTGAAGAGAGAATAGATTGAAGTATGTGTGAAGAATCCTATTTCAAGCGATACTTGAGGTCTCCATTCATCCAACAAGTTTTTGAGAGAAATCTTCATGCAAATATCAGAGAAAATGTATGTGTGTGTCAAAATGAAGGGCCACTGAAAGGGAACTTGTGACATCAAGGCGATTTGGTTGTAACTTCTACCCTTCATTAATATAATACGGTGGCATGTCTCTTTCCCATAAAATGATTGATATTTTATTACATGACTCTTGGATCACATGTTTAGGTTGTCATTGAATTTCCTTATTGTTGCTTTCACGTTAGTTGATTTGTGTTATTACAGATCTGATCTCATAGGAGAATTGGAGCAAAGCAGGATCAACAAAGACATAAGGAAGTGATTCATAAGGTATGTTATCTATTCCTCCTTTGGTAATTAAATTCAATGATCCTAATCTAGGGAAAGTGTATTGTTTTGTCTTGTTTTGTTCTAGATCCAGGTGGATCTAGGAGGATTAGTTAATGTCCACATCTACCGATTTACCCGTTAACAAAATTGGCAAATCCACTAGGGAAGTGTAAATTGATTGTGGTTTTTCATTGGTCATTTCCTCATAGCCTATGTTTTACATTCTGTTTCAGTCTCTGAGTCTGTGAGAGATCCAATTAGACCCACTAGATTTAAAATTTTCTTGATACCCTTTATCCTTTTTGAAAAATTTTCTATTTTATGAAACGTGTCTGCACTGCACCCTATTGGTAGCCCATGGAAACCTTCCATTTCTACACCCTGGTGGTTTGTTTTAGTGTGGGATTTCTGTGACCTGCATGACTATTGGCCTACAGAAATCACTCATTTCTACACTCTGTTATACTGCCTACCCACGGCGGCATTAGAAAACTTTTTGGATTGGGTCTTAACATTTACTATTGCCCAGTTTTTTCTTCAGTCAGTTGGAAAAAGATTTTTGATACCAGTTATTGAATGCTTCTGATTGTTTCAACTTGATATTGATTGATTTCGGAGATCAAACGCCTCTATTTGATCTTTTTCGATCTTTGTTTTTATCGACAAGGATATAATCTTTGGACTTGCATTCGAGTGCTTTCTCGATCAAATTTTTTCTTTTGGGTTTGGATTTGTAAGTTGGTTGCATCGTCTGGATTTCTTAATGATCAGAAAAACATTTCTTGTTCACATTTGACAAAACCTTTTCTTGTCATTTTGTGTTTTTATCTTCATTGAAAGATTGATTTGGGTGCTTGTTGTGTGTTTTATTTTCATTGGTTGCTTACCCTTTCTTAGTTCCATCCCTTTTTTTAGTTTCTAAAAAAAAAATTCTAAGTCTTTTAAGTCTTTTAAGAAATCATTTATTCAGAAAATATTGGCATTTGAAATATTGAAAGAGAATGAATAGTGAAATTACATTGTTAATGATTGTTTGGTACTACATTCAAAAGGGAATTGTACATCGTAGTTTGCATTGTTCCAGAAAAATTATTTTGCCCTGCTATAGATAGAATTCATCGAACGAAATTTGGTATCATTCATTTCTATTTACGCATTTTTGGGTCAAAGTCTTACACAACATTGATTTCATTCCCGTCTCCCTCTTGAGTAACAACAACCTTTAATAATATTGCAAAACTTTAAAGATCAACTAGTGAAATTTTCTAGGGCTCTTTTACACCAACATTAGCTAGGCTAGAGATTTGGAATAGGCAGTGAGACACATTCTCCAAAGCACAAAACACACAATATTATCTTGTGATAGGGAGTGTCAAATTCCATTTGCAACATTTTGTCCTGGGAAGCCCTTCTCACACAAGGGTCAAATCTGAGGCCGCATTGAGATTGACAGAGTTACTCACCCCACTTTGTTGATCTCGATGTATATATTTCACGTATTACAGGGGTCTCTTGAAGGTATACCCACAATGATGAGTGGAAGCCTCTCAAATTGATTTCGGGCTCGATGCCCTGCCCTTGCGTGTGGATCGGATTGTTGACTATTTCCCCAAGCATCATTGTTGTTTGTGGTAACTTTATTAGCCTATATTCTTAGGGTCTTACACAAGGTGATTGTGGAGGGTTAATTCTTCACAGTACCTAGAATCGACGTTGGCCAAACTCACTCAGGCTCCTTGGAGAGTATACCCATGATTATGTGTGGGAGCTTGCACCAGGGTGTAAGTCCGTTAAGCAGGTCGTCAATGTAACATTTCCACCCTATCCTAGCCCCTTCTTGTCTCAATGTCGCGACGTTGGGTTTCATCACCAACTAGTGACATCAAAATAGGAAGGTCTTGTTTGCTTGGTTTTGATTCCTAGATTTTACTAGTGCATGTTGTTTGTTTCCATAAGTTGGAAATTGAGTTCCTTTTGTAAGATATTTAGCTCCGCCAACATTCACCCTCCACGCCACTCACGTAGAATGAAAGGACTACCCCTAGAATATCTGGGAGTTTCTCAACCCTTGCGTACCAACCCACTGGAGGACTCTTCTCAACAAAGTGAGGTCGAAGAAACTGCCACTCCACGAGTGGAAGGTTCTGATTCTCTTGAGTCTTTTCGAATTTCTCACAGTTCTGAAAGACATATTCGACGGGAAAATTATTTCAGAGATATTATTGTTGAAACTTCTGGAGTACCAACCACACTGTTCATAGGCCCTAAAGGTCAGGATCCCTTTTGGTCTCCTCACATTCCGAGACGGGATCTTTTCGTCCCCAGCACAAGTGCCAATATATTCATGTACGAGCTACCCGAAACATCTGATATAGAACATACTCTCATTATGAATAACTATATGTTCAGTGGTTCTGACACCCAGTCGGTCGATCCCAACTCGACGATCCCCCTTTAGATTGCACATTCTACAATGGTCCCAAATACTACAACTATTCCCACCAGGAATACGATGGCTAGCCAAGCCCCCATTGGCATGCCTCTTTCGCCTAGACTCACACCAACACTTACCCTTGGATATCATTTGTTGAATGCTTCTATTCTCGTTCCTGCCCAAGTCCCATCCGAAACTCCTAGAGTCTCCACTCCTTCTAGGCACAATATTGTTCCTGGTTTTATTCCAAAACTTCCTCGCCCCCCTTCCAGAGGGTCTTATCCATCCCCTATTGGAGGAACTGACCCTAGTGGCACCACCCAGTCTTTCACACCTAATTACCAGATTCATGTTGGTGGACAATTTCACCCTGGAGGCCAAATGCAATCCCCTTTTGGAGGTCAAATCCCAATTGGGATGCAACCCCTGGTTGGAGGGAAACCCCCACCTACCCCACCCTATGGACAGAACATACCTGCAGCCTTGGCCCAGTATTGGAACTATCTTACCCAAAATAATCCTCAACCGACTGAGGGGCAACAACCTCATGCTAGCTCTTTCATACCCCCTAGTACATGCCAACCATATCCAGGTCCATCCAATCCCATTGGGGGTTTAAACACTTGACCCAATCTCCCTGTTCAAGGGAACAACCCTAATTAGTACAACCTTACAGGTTACATGCCTCCGCACCAACAACCAAAACTACCCAGATCTTCACATTATATGCAAACTGCTTACGATCCTACTAGTATACCTATGGTAATTCCTCCCCAAACTCACCAGTACCCCCACGTGAATAGATAGTTACCCTTCTTAGCCACCGTGGACCTCCCTGATCAGTATAGAATTTTAAATGATCCTATCAGTCACTCTCCTCAGTGGCACGTAATACCGGCCAAACTACCATCCGACATTCCTAATTTCGATGGTAAACTAGGAGAGGACCTGAAAAATCATGTAATGACCTTTCACCTTTGGTGTTCATCCAACTCTTTGATGGATGACTCTATTCGATTACGTCTTTTTCAATGAACTCTCATGGGTTCAGCCACAAAGTGGTATATAGAATTTCCATGAGGCTTCTTTACCGATTTCAATACCCTAGCTATGGCTTTCCTCACTCACTACCAGTTTCCAATCCATTATGAAACGGGGACTGACATTTTGAGTTCTTTCAAGCAAAGTAAAGTCACTCATATCTCTGATCACATTCATGAGTGGTGATGAAGACGTTGTCTAATCAAACTCGATCTTCCTGATCAGTTATTGGCAGAAATGTTCATGAAATACTTCATGAATGACATATCTAAAGACATTTCTATGGGTGGCGTTGTCACAGAAGAATAGGCGATCAGTCGTGCCCAGTATCTCGATCTGGTTTATTCACAAATGAGTACTCTTTACAATATGCTCCCTGATGCACCTCTTCCTTCTACCACGACCACCTCAACGACCCCAGCAGCTTCTTATTTTGTTGATGGTGTGATAGGTACTTTCCATACTCAACCTTAGTCTACACAGACCTCTCATGCCACACCCAAATCCCATTCTTTTAATGCTCAAACTGCTCCGATGCCCTCCCTTTCCACTAGTAAAACTTCGGAAGTGAACGTCATTCAATCGACTTCTACCGGTAAGAACAAATCTAAAAAAGGGAAGGGTATGAATAAGGAGGATAAGAATAACAACCTGCAATTGGATAAGACCAAGACACAACCTACTGAAGATAAGGATAAACGCAAACCTCTTTATCCTTGCCTTATCTATGGTGATGATCACTACACGAAGGATTGTCCGAGATGTGATGAGGTCACCAAGTTCCTCCAAGGGACCCCAAAACCTCCTACCCCTGTTGTCTTGTCTCAACCCTCCCCTTCTCAACAATAGGCTCAATCGGTCATCCATGATCAACCTTCTTCCTCCACCACCTCCTATGTACTTATGTGTAATGTTGATTCAAAGAAGAATAACATCACACTTACCACTTGTGCCAAAGATTACCCTTCCTCCAAGGAGAAATTTGATGATATACCACCTTCGTTGGTTCAACAATCTCCCTCAGCTCCACCTTCCAATGGTCCTCTTCATATTGAACAACCAAACCCTGACACAGTCCTTCACCCTCCTCCCAAGGGCATGGTTTGAAGGTATGCTTTCAATCCTCATGCGCGTGCTGCCCAGAACTATAGTATAGTGGAAGATCTGGCACAAGCACTATCTGCGATGTCAGCCCTTGAAGTCCTTAAGAGTTTTCCTACACAACAAAAGGCGTTGTTGAAATATATCAGTGGAATTGACCCTACGGATACAAATTTAATAATCTTTGACTTGGAATATCACATTTCAAGGTTACCCCCTCAACTCGCATTTCAAATACAAGTTGTTGTCTCCGACAAGAGAATTTGTAGAACAATTATTGATGAGGGTGCCTCGACGTGTGTCATGTCCATTGCTTGATGGAAAGCCATCAACTCTTCTCCCTTAACGGAATCACACAACAAGATAAAGGCCTTTAATGGGTTTGGATTTAAACCCTATGGTGTCCTCCCTTCATTGCCTATTACATTAGAAGGAAAAATGGTCAACATTGAAGTTGAGGTATTTGATGCACCTCTTGATTACAACCTTCTACTCAGCCATAGTTGAATTGATTCTATGCATGCAGTCATGTCTACTCTTTTCTGGATCGTGCGTTTTCCGCATCAAGGAAAGGTAGTTACCGTAGACCAACTATCTTTCTTCAAATCTGACATGCGTACTAGCAACATACCTTTTTTTGCAAAGACACCCCTTGCATATGAGAATGTTAGTGTGGGTCTATTAAAATATTCCACTCTGATGGGTACATTCCCAATCCAACCACCCGACATTCCACCACCTATGATTGCCTCGATCAACATGATTTCCACCTCCATTCTTGAAACCCATTCATCTTCTGACCCATGGCTAATACCTGAACCTGGTGATCATTCCCTCTATGGTGACCAGATGCCCTTGAGTCTGGTTGAATATGCTTACCAAGCCATTCAATCGGCATCCCCCTCTACCCCCTCTCTTGGTGATTCATCTACTGATCCTTTTCACATGATTTTTCCCATAGATGAGATGATTATGTCGGTTATGTCTATGGCAGACACTCCTTGGGATGATGCACATCATCGTTCCATTCTCTTTCTGGAACAACACACCCTCAAGAGTTACCAACATACTTCAACCCCGTCGACCGTTTCCATTTTTACTTTGGTTCCCGACTCCACACACGATGTGTTATATGAAGGAAACTTAAGCAACATTTCACCCACCATCCCCCTCGACATCTCTATCCAACCTGGAGTTGTTGAAAAGTTGCACATCAGAGCTTCGTGTTCCACTGATGAAGTTGCCACATATAAATCCCTTTTTTAATAATTTTGTGATGTCTTTGCCTGGAGCTATGAAGAAATTCCTAGTATTGACCTTGATATTGTTGTACACAAAATCAAGACATACCCGGGCATTAACCCGTCCGGAAAAGACTTCACCCGAACCACCCTCGCAAAGTAGCCGCTATCAAGCTTGAGGTTGAAAAACTTCTTAAAGATGGATTTATTTATCACGTGGCTTTAACTGATTGGGTATCTAATTTAGTTATGGTTAACAAGAAACAAGGTACGATCCATGTCTGTGTTGATTATAGGGATATCAACAAATCTTGTCCTAAAGACAACTTTCCCACCCCCTTCGTTGACCAAATCGTCAACGATTGTGCCGGAAGTGAAATCTTCTCTTTGATGGATGGTTTCTCCGAATATAATCAAATAAACATCTTACCCACAGATCAACACAAAACCGCTTTTATTTGTCCTTGGGGAACTTTTTCCTACCGAAAGCTACCCTTTGGTTTAAAGAATGTCGGTGCCACGTTTCAACGTGCTATGTCTTATGCTTTCCATGATATTAAGCACATTGTACAACCGTATTTAGATGACCTACCAGCACATTCCATGCATCGTAGTGATCATTTAGCCCACCTCCGAGCCATTTTCCTTCGCTGTCGGTTCTATCATATACGATTAAACCCACATAAATGTGTTTTTTGTGTGGAGTCTGGTTGAATCTTAGGCTTTATTGTGTCACGTCAAGGGATCAGGGTAGATCCTTTGAAGGTTGAGGCCATTCTCAATCTCCCTCCTCCTTCTTCACTTCACCGGCTACAAAGTTTGCAAGGGAAGGCAAACTTTCTATGTCATTTTATCCCGAACTACGTTGAGTTAACACTTGGATTTACTCAACTACTAAAGAAAGGCTCTGAATTTTTATGGGACACCACTGCTAACAAAGCCTTTGACGCTTTGAAATTGACTTTAACCCGTACCCCACTACTTTTCTCGCCTGATTATAGTCGCGATTATTTCCTTTATCTCCCTACTTTGGATTCAACCATCGCCATGGCTCTTGTCCAAGAGGATGATTCTCATGATGAACATGTTATTTATTATTTGAGTCGGAGTCTCACGACTACTGAAGCCAAGTATTTACATGTTGAAAAACTGGCCTTGGCAGCTGTTCAAGTTGTCCAACGTTTTCGGCACTATATCCTTTTACACAAGACCACCGTGATTTCCGATTGTAACCCTATGTAGCACATTATTGCATGCCAATTTGATGCAGGAGCATCGCCAGCAGCAAGCGAGCATGGAGGTGGAAGACAGCTGGAAAGCGCAACATGCATTTTCTCATGTTTTGAGATATTTTTGAAAAAATTAAATGTAGTGGTTAAAAGGATACGTACTTGCATATTGTAAACAAATCATGAGCGATTTCTCTCATCTGTAGAAATTTAAGGCATTTATGCATGGTTAATGAAAGTAGGTAGGTTTGAATTAGAGATTAGACAGTTTTAGGAACAGGAGGGAAAACGACTATAGACACCCTCATGTTTGTATCATTGTATCAATCAAAGTGAGATCAATTAAGAACATTAGCATAGAGAAGAAGAGGTTGTAGCAGAAGAGTCATAAAGAAGGACCCATGTACAGAAGCCTGAATTCATATATGAAGCTTTGATTCAGACTCATGGTGTTATGATGTTTTCTGTGTGTACATGTTGAATGGTCTGTTACAGTTTCTCACTCTCTCTGTCATGCATTTGTTATTATGTTGTATGTGAATGTATGTTTTCATGTTGAATGTTTAAATTCTGAGAGAGAGAGAGAGAGAGAATGAGTTTCAATTGTTTATCTTCCTGAGTGAGAGAATTTCCTGCAAAGAGTGCGGTGGAATGTTCGCAAGGAGTGCATAGACGAAATTTTAGAGTTCATTTCTGGAAACTCAGGAGGGATACCATTGTTCTCATTCCAACAGAAGTGCAAGACAAGCACAAAATCCATTCAAGGTGTATGTAGGCTGGTCGAGACCTTAGAAATTATTTACTAAGGTTGAGATATTGAAGGATTGTTGTTGCAGAGAAGGTACATAGAGTCAATGAGATCAATTACTCAGAGGTATTTGATAGATTTCCGCAAGGAGTGCATGCAGGAATTCTTGCGAGACTTGAAGTTACCGAAGGAAACTAAGGAGTGTTGACACCTTTGAAGTATTCAAAGGAAGACGAAGGTCAAATTCATCCAGAAGAAGTAAATTTTAGAAGGAAGAACTTTAGTTCATTTCACAGGAGTTGTCGAGGAGGAACAAGAGGTCAGAATTCTCCCAGGAGAACTTATGAAGTTGTGAGGACCGTGAGATTCTGAGGAACTGCAAGGTGGACAGGGGAGGATGAATCCATCAGTTGGTATCAGGAATCAACGTGGACCATTGATCATGACCTTTTGTAAGCCATCAAATCATTTTGGGGTTTGGAAACCTGAGAGGACAGAGGTTTGGGACCGAGAGTTTTGAACTCCCGGTATCCGGAAGTCTGAAATCGCGCTAGCCGTTGGATTGAAGGGAGGCTTATAGCCATTGATCTCGTTGGAAGTACCATTTCATAGATCGGGGATTCGTAGGTTGGAGAGTCAGGAGTCTTGTGTTTGGATTCGCTAAGATGCGAAGTCCGAAACCCCGATAAAGTGACATGACCCGTGTGGAAGTCAACTTTTGGTTGACCTATCGGATTTCAGAATTTCAGCATTCGCAGAGACGAGAGGCAGGGATCCTTTGTTCCAGGATTCCCGAAATTGTGAAATGCGATACGTCCATGCAAGAGGAGGACGTGGCCAAACATTTCGGAAAATCGGCATTTTGGGTTTCGATAGTTGAAAGGCCAAGAAGCTCGACACTAGGGATCACAGAACCCGAAGTCTCGAATTTAGAAAAGGGCACGACGTTATTTTGGCCCAGGGGGGATTTGAGTTGTCACCTGGTGTTTGTCCATGCTGGCTCAATTCATAAGGACCTATGGATCAAAATTGTTGAAGGTTCTGATAGGGATCCAAAAGAGCCACTTCGTTTGAGAGAGGGAGATTTGAACGATCCTGTGAGTGGATCTCGACCCGTGGGTTGGGGGTCTGCGTCAAGTTTGGTATCAGAGTTGAAGAAGCAGGAGCAGACAGTGAGCAGATAGAGGTTCAATGGGTTAAACAAATGCCTGTAGCTGAAAAGCCACAGATGGAAAGTATACTTGACAAGAGAATCAGCAAGAGGACCAGGAGAAAAGAGTATTTTGAATACTTGGTCAAGTGGAAGGGACATCCAGTTGAAGATGCTAGCTGGGAAGATGAAGTAGAGATTCAGAAGCATGGATAGACCATGCTAGAGATCATGAACATGAGTTTATGAAAATTTTCAAGCGAGGGAGTATGACGCAGAAGCATCGCCAGCAGCAAGCGAGCGTGGAGGAAAAAGACAGTTCGAAAGCGCAACACTCATTTTCTCACGTTTTGAGATATTTTTGAAAACATTAAATGTAGTGGTTAAAAGGAGGTGTACTCACATATTGTAAACATATCATGAGAGTCTTCTCTCATCTGTATAAATTTAAGGCATTTATGCATAGTTAATGAAAGTAGGTAGGTTTGAATTAGAGATTAGACAGTTTTAGGAACAAGAGGGAAAATGACTATAGACACCCTCATCTTTGTATCATTGTATCAATCAAAGTGAGATCAATTAAGCACATTAGAATAGAGAAGAAGAGGTTGTAGAAGAAGAGTCATAGAGAAGGACCCATGTACAGAAGCCTGAATTAATATATGAAGCTTCGATTCAGACTCATGGTATTATGATGTTTTCTGTGTGTACATGTTGAATGGTCTGTTACAGTTTCTCACTCTCTCTATCATGCATTTTTTATTATGTTGTATGTGAATGTATGTTTTCATGTTGAATGTTTAAATTCTGAGAGAGAAAGAGAATGAGTTTCAATTTTTTCTCTTCCTGAGTGAGATAATTTCCTACAAAGAGTGTGGTGGAATGCCCGCAAGGAGTGCATAGACAAAAGTTCAGAGTTCATCTATGGAAACTCAGGAGGGATATCATTGTTCTCATTCCAACAGAAGTGCAAGACAAGCATAGAAGACGTGAAAGGTGTGCACAAGCTTGTCAAGACCTTAGAACTTATTTACTAAGGTTGAGAGATTGAAGCACTATTGTTGCAGAGAAGGTGCATAGAGTCAAGGAGATCAATTCCCAGAGGTATTTGATAGATTGTTGCAAGGAGTGCGTGCAGGAATTCTTGTGAGACTTGAAGTTACCGGAGGAAGATAAGGAGGGTTGACACCTTTGAAGTATTCAAAGGAAGACGAAGGTTGAAGTCATCCAACAGAAGTAAATTTTAGAAAGAAGAACTTTAGTTCATTTCACAGGAGTTGTCGAGGAGGAACGAGCAGTCAGAATTCTCTCAGGAGAACTTCTGAAGTCGCGAGGACCGTGAGATCCTGAGGAACTGCAAGGTGGATAGGGGAGGATGAATCCATCAGTTGGTATTAGGAATCAACGTGTATCGTTGATCATGACCTATTATGAGCCGTCAAATCATTTCAGGGTTCGAAAACCTAAGAGGACAGAGGTTCGTGACCAAGAGTTTTGAACTCCCGGTATCCGAAAGTCCGAAATCACGCTAGTCGTTGGATCGAAGGGAGGCTTATAGTTGTTGATCTCATTGGAAGTACCATTTCGGAGATCAGTGATTCGTAGGTTGGAGAGTCAGGAGTCTTGTATTTGGATTCACAAAGACGGGAAGTCTAAAACCCCAATAAAGTGACACGACCCGTGTGGAAGTCAAACTTTGGTTGACCTATCAGATTTAGGCATTTCGGCATTCGCGAAGATGAGAGGTAGGGATCCTTTATTTCGAGATTCCCAAAATCACGAAACATGATACGGTCGTGCAAGAGGAGGACGTGGCCAAAAATTTCCGGAAATAGACATTTTGGGTTTCAGCAGTTGAAAGGTCGTGAAGCTCGACACTAGGGATCGCGAAACCCGAAGTCCCAAATTTAGAAAAGGGTACGACGTTATTTTGGCCCAGGGGGGATTTGAGTTTTTGCCTAGTGTTTTTCCATGCCGGCTCAATTCATAAGGACCTGTGGATCGAAATTGTTGAAGGTTCTGATAGGGATCCAAAAGAGACACTTTGACTCAGAGAGGGAGATTTGAACGATCCTGTGAGTGGATCTCGACTCGCGGGTTGGGGGTCTGCGTCACAGTTGCTAGAGGGAAAATAATCCAAATGGATTGTGATACTCCAGGATTTTGACTTAGAGTTTGAATGTGCTAAGTCCAAGAAATCCTTGGTGTTTACTGAATTGATATGTGACCTTCCCTGTTCTGAGATGAAAAATGTAGCAGAGGATTCATTGCCTGATGAATCTCTTTTTCTGATCAGTTTCGATGACCTTTGGTACAAATATCTCATTATTTATCTTTAGAATCAGAATTTTTGGCCCGGTTTGTCTAGTACTGACTGTCATTTCATACGTTACCAATCCCGTCAGTATATCATCCTCGGTGATACTCATTATCACCGTGGAGTTGACTCTGTTTTTCGACGATGTCTCACTTATGATGAGGCTGAGAAAGATTTGAATGACTTGCATTCTAAAGAATGTGGTGGTCACATGTATGGGTATGCTATTGCCCAAAATATCTTACGAGATGGGTATTTTTGGCCTTCTCTATTCAAAGATTGTATTATTGTCATCCAAAAATGCCACGCTTGCCAAACATACAATAACAAAATAAGATCTCACCCCGCTCCCTTACATATTGTTTCCATTGGAACCTTCTCTAAATGGGGCATCGATTTCATGACATGTAACCCTCACTCGGTTGGGGGGCATGGGTACATTATTGTCGCCGTAGATTATTTCATGAAATGGGTCGAGGCGATGCCTACATTCAACAACATGGGTAAAAATGCAGCCTTATTCATCTTCAATCACATTATTACACAATTTGGAATCCCATGGGCTATCATCACCAATCATGGTAGCCACTTTTGAAACTTTATGATGTCTGAGCTTATGGAAAAGTTGGGTCTTCGACATGAAAACTCAACCCCCTACTATCCACAGGGTAATGGCCAAGTTGAAGCAATAAAAAAAGTACTTATTACAATGCTTCGACAGATTATCAGAATTCACAAAACGAGTTGACACACGATGTTGTTCTCAGCATTGTGGGCCTATCGGACATCTATGAAGTCAGCCACGGGCTTTACACCCTTCCAATTAGTGTACGGTTTAGAATTTGTTCTACCGATTGAATGTAAAATTACATCGTTAAAACTAACCGTCCAACTTCTCCCAAACACCTTTGTAGAGGACGAACGTCTATTGTATCTTACGCAATTGGATGAAACCCATCGCGATGGCACCCTAGTAATTGAAACCCTGAAGAAATGCGTAAAATCCCAATATGACAAACATGTCAAGCCACGTGCATTTTCTGAAGGTGATCTATTTCTCCTCTATGAACAAGATTGTGATTTTCTAGGAGCCGGAAAATTTCAGGCTATGTGGCGAGGCCCTTATATTGTTAAAAGAGTGTTAGAGAACGGAGCCTACGAGTTAGTAGATTATGATGTCACTCCTTTGAGTGAACCCAGAAATGGGATTTACTTGAAGAAGTACTACGCTTATCCTGTCTGTTAAGCCCTAATATTGTCTCATTACCCCTTAATTGGGGCATATTATATTAGTAATGTTATTTTATTTATGTCAGTTTTAGGCCATTAGTTGTAATTATACCTCCTAGTCTCCT
>JZKD02S1673673.1:77135-97278 GCA_000966675.3 Picea glauca | reverse complement strand
TTCGCGGTATGTCGATGATGATTTTGTCTAGGGTTTTACCAGAACTGGATGTTGCCCCTTTGTCGAAGGCGGCGGAGTTCGACACGGAAGAAACCCTCTTCTGGTTTGCCCAGATGAGCATGTCGGTGGGATAAGTCGGAGACGGGAGAACCTCGTCGTGCTTGCGCGAAGGGCAGAGGTCGATGTCGGGTTCCATGGAGGTCGATGCGTGGCCCTCTGAAACGGGGGGCACCTGCTGGTCCGTTTCAGAGGCACTCCCCAACGCGGCCTCCTCGTCGGCAACTCGGACTAGGACGGAATCAGCGGGCGTGTCGGCCTGGACGCTGGCTCGACACAGCGGGCAAGTCGAGTGCGAGTGGAACCACATGTCGATGCAGTCTACGTGGAAACTGTGGTTGCATTTCGGAAGCAGTCTTGCCTTCTCGTTCTCCTCGAATTCGCACAAACAGACGGCGCAGTCGAGGCCGTCTTTGTGATTCTCTGACTTATAGGCGAACACGGGAATAGCTTCTATCGCTGACTTGCTGAGGCCGACTCTCTGGAGCCTTGGGGGGTCCTGGTCGACGATGAAGAACAGCCGACGGCGTCGGAAAGAGCGCCCGCGTCCCCAGAAGCAACGCGCGTAGATATGCAGACCCAAAATGACGAAAACCACAGTGAACAGAATTACGATTGCTACCACCAGCATTTTGCTGCTGATGGCTACCTCCTTCGGATCGTAACCTGAATCATCCCCGTTTAAACGACCATCGGTAGAACCCCCGTAGAAAGGATCATCGGTAGAACCCATGGCTGGATGCCAATTCGAAACTGAAAGCGCTCGGGGTAATTGCTGTTATTCTGTAATGCTCGAGCCGACTTCGAGGCTGTCTTATGCAAACGATTGTGAATTCGATTGAAAGAGGGATCAGATCAATTCGAGGAAGGCGGGGGTTTGGAGCTATTCCAGGAAGGCAGGGAGTATGGAGATATTCCACGAAGGAGACTACGGTCACAATGGCCTGACCGCCAGTTTTGTTCGATCACTGCGGTCAATGGTTTGCCCAACTCATCTTCCTCGAGATCCTCCTACGCCGCCCACGTGACGCCACGCCACCTTTTACCTCTGATGTTCGACGAAACTTCTATATTATTTAAACTTTTTCCAATGTGATAATTGAGTGGGTCTAATGGTTAAGAACATGATATTCCTCTTAAGAGGTCATAGGTTTAAATTCAAAGGGGGTAGGGTATGTAGAGGTAGGCTATGTATTTACCCCTAAGTGATCCAGGTGGATATCGGTGGCCACCCATCTTTTCCAATTGGCTCAAAACTATTTTCTGGCAATTTTGGTAATTTACTATTTTTAGCACTTTTTAACTTCCGGGGCCATTTTGAGGGCCTAAAAGAAGGTTTTTCGAAATCGTGTTTCTTAAATATAATTGGAGGATCTTATTAAGCCCCCAAAATGAGTTTCCTCGACAATACCTTTCGAACGATCTATCGTTCGCCCCAAATGGATATCGTATGCGAAAGTTATGCCCCCAGGAAGTTGATACATCAAACTACCCAAAACGCGGTCCACAAAATTGTTGGGTTTTCATATTCCGGGGCTAGGCTTTTGGATTTTATTTATGATAAAAAGGCCTTTGGAGCCTCATTGTAAGATCATCTGCTTGCAAATGCGAGTAGCGGACACATCTCTTCTCAGAGAAAAGATACCACCATTCTAATGAGTCTTTCACTCTGTATTTTTACAGTCTTTGTACATTTTCACTCATTAATAGAAAATTGTGTATTATTGTATCTCTGTGTTTATGGTTGCATATCTGATACATTTCTGTTATATTATTGGATATCCGAGATATCTCTGTACATTGTTTTATTATATCTTCACTCTCATTTCGTGTCGAAAATGGTTCGGATCAGTGGTATCAAAGCAGGTTGCTCTTGATCATTTTTTAGTGCATGTCTCCAACAAGATCCAATTATAGCAAGTTAGGTCTTGATATTGTCTCTCTTGAAGAAAATCTCTCTCGCATACCCAAGAAACCCTCAATGACAGAATAAAATAAAAACGACAGAGCAGATGATTCTATTAATATGTTGCTTGAGCAGGCTCTCACAAGACAGAGAGATGAAATGATGAAAATTTTTTCCCACATCCTTCAATGCATGTCGATAATAATAGGAGCATCTTCACCAAGCGACCACTTTGGAGGAACCTCTCCTTTCAAGGTACAAGTTAATTTTGATATTCCCATATTTGAAGGACAGATAGATGCAAATGCATTAGAAAATTGGTTAAATCTGCTAAAAGGTTATTTCTTTGTTCATGATTTCTTCGATAGGCAAAGGTTCACCTTCATGCTCCTTAAGGATCTCCCACATGTCAAACACTGGTGGGAAACTTACTGGGATCAAATTTCCATAGAGGATTCTGGAATATATGGGTCCGAGCCCACTTGGGATTTTTTTTTGGATGCGGTAAAGGAACAGTATTACCCTATTGGCAACTATGAGAACAAGTTCATGAGATGGACCACACTGCAGCAAGAAAGGGGCCAAGCAGTTTTGGAGTTCACCAATACCTTCCATACCTTGCGCACTAAGTTGGGTATCAAAGACTTCGAACGACTTTTGGTTATGAAATATCGTGGGGATCTACATAGATACATTCAAACTGAAATTGATTTTTTGGACATCTCATCACTTGATTCTGCTTATCAATATTCTGCTTATCAATATGATGTTAAAATCGAGAAAAATTTTAAACGGGATTTCGGGTCTACAAATCTTCAAAAACCAAAGTATGATAAAGACGGCCCTAAAAAAAAACATCTTGAAAACCAGTCCAAGCCACAGAAAAAGAAGGGTCATGGAAAGACAAAGGACACTGGAAAATGGTGTGATTTCCACAAAATCCCCTAGCACGACATCGATGTATGTCGCTCAAAACAATCATTGGTGGCCGAGATAAAAGACAAGGAAACAAAAATTGATTTGGAATTTGATTATAAAAACACTAATAGAAGACAGATCATCGACGTAGACCCCACTGCTATTGTCGCGACCGAAACAATTCAACCAGAAGAACCAACAGATTCTAAAGAGGGGGAGCGCCTTTTTCATTCAAAGATGTGGATGAAGGGGACCCCACTACATTTTATTGTTGATAGCGGAAGCCAAAAGAACCTCATCCCAGCAAAGGTCATCAAATAGTTGGGATTGTCGACAACACCACACCCACACCCATACAACATCAGGTGGATTCGCCAGGGACGAGATCTTCATGTCACCCAGCAGTGTCGATTGTCATATGACATCGAACCCTTCAAGGAAGAAGTATTATATGATGTTTCCCCCCTGGATGCCTGTGATGTTCTCTTGGACAAGACATATATGTGGAAGCGCCATGCTATTTATGAGTCTCGACCCTGTAGTGTCATTATTACTCTGGGGGGTCATATCTACAGGATACCAGAAGTAATTCTGACTATTGTCCCACCTCAAAAGTGTTGCAAGGTAGTATCTCATACTACAAAATTCATCTTCTTTAGAGTCTCTTCAAAGCATGAACATAAGAACACCACTGCAGCCTCAGTCCAAATACCTTCTATCTAACAGAAGCAGGTCAAAAAGATTGCAACAAAGTGTAAATATTCTTTCTACACATAGGCATCTCATGTAGCCAGACTGGTTAAAAGGGTCCAACCTTGCTAGCCACAAGTTCATGACAACCTTCAACAAGCTAATCAGTGCAACTTATCCAACAAGGCAAGAAACTCATCAAGATGCAGATTCAACAAACTATTTCCCCTCCCCCTAGGAACTAAATGCAATGGATACCATTTCTTCCTAAGGAGGTAGAATTGATCTAGGTGGATATCGGTGGCCACTCAGCATTTCCAACTGGCTTAAAATAGTTTTCTAACAATTTTGGTAATTTCTTATTTTTAGCAGTTTTTAACTTCCAGGGTCTTTTGAGGGACTAAATGAAGGTTTTTCAGGATCAATATTATCAATGATATTTAAAGGGTCTTGGTGAGCCCCCAAAATGAGTCTCCTCGATGATACCTTTCCAACGAGTTATTGTGCACCCCAAACGGAGATCATATGCCAAAGTTACGCCCTCAGGAAGTTGATACACCAAACTACGTCCACAAAACCATTGGATTTTCATCTTCCGGGGTTAGGGTTTTGGATTTTATTTATAATAAAAAGGCTTTTGGAGCCTCATTGTAAAATCATCTTCTTGCAAATGTGTGTAGCAGACACATCTCTTCTTAGAGATAAGCTTCCACCATTCTAGCGATCCTTTCACTCTATATTTTTACAGTCTTTGCACATTTTTGCTCATAAATAGAAAAATGTGTATTACTCTATGTTTGTGTTTATGATTGCATCTCTAATCATTTTTTTTATATTATTGGATATCTGAGATATATCTGTATATTTCTTTATTATATCTTTGCTCTCATTTTGTGCCAAAAATAGTTCGGAACAGTGGTATCACAGCAGGCTGCTCTTGATCGTTTTTCAATGCATGTCCCCGACGAGATCCGAGTATATAAAGTTGGATCTTGAATTTGTCTCTCTTGAATACAATCTCTCTCACATGCCCAAGAAACCCTCCATGGAAAAAGAAAATAAATACAATAGAGCAAACGATTCTATTAATATGTTGTTTGAGCAAGCTCTCACACGACAGAGGGACGAAATGATGGAGAATTTTTTCCACATCCTTCAATGACTACCGATAACAATAGGAATGTCTTCATCAAGAGACCACTTTGGAGGCACCTCGCCTTTCAACGTATAAGTTAATTTTGATATTCTCATATTTGAAGGACAAATAGATGTAGATGCCTTAGAAAAATGGTCAAATCTACTAGAAGGTTATTTCTTTATTCATAATTTCTCCGACAGGGAAAATATCACATTCGCACTCCTTAAGTCTCTCCCCCATGTCAAACATTGGTGGGAAACTTACTAGGAGAAAAATTCCACAGAGGATTCTGGAATATATGGGGTCGATCCCACTTAAGATTTTTTTTTGGATGTGGTAAAAGAACAATATTACCCTATTGGAAACTATGAGGACCAGTACATGAGA
The DNA here is from genome assembly GCA_000966675.3 of Picea glauca. Lineage (NCBI taxonomy): Eukaryota > Viridiplantae > Streptophyta > Pinopsida > Pinales > Pinaceae > Picea > Picea glauca. The sequence continues at coordinate 92,182 of JZKD02S1673673.1, read as the reverse complement.
TGGACCACACTGCGACAATAAAGGGGCCAAGAAATTATGGAGTTCACCAATACCTTCCATACCTTGCGCACCAAGGTGGGTATCAAAGACTCTGAATGACAATTGGTTCTAAAATATCGTGGGGCTCTACACAGATACATCCAAACTGAAATGGATTTTGTGGACATCTCATCACTTGGTTTTGCTTATCGATATGTTATTAAAATCAAGAAGAAGTTTAAATAGGTGTTCAGGTATGCAAATCCACAAAAACCAAAGTATGATAAAGAGAGCCCTAACAAAAAATATCCCAAAAATCAATCCAAGCCACAAGAAAAGAAGGGTCACGAAAAGACGAAGGACACTGGAAAATGGTGTGATTTCCACAAAATCCCCTGGCACAACACCAAAGAATGTCGCTCAAAAAAATCATTGGTGGTCGAAATAAAAGACAAGGATCCAAAACCTAATTCAGAATTTGATTATGAAAATACTGATAGAAGACAGATCATCGACACAGACCCCATTTCTATTGTCACAACCACAACAATTCAACCAAAAGAACCAAAAGATTTTGAAGAGGGGGAGCATCTTTTTCATTCACAGATGTGGGTGAAGGGGACCTTGTTGAATTTTATTTTTGATAGTGGAATCCAAAAGAACCTCATCCTAGCAGAGGTCATCAAACATTTGGGATTGTCGACAACACCACACCCACAACCATACAACATCGGGTGTTTTTCCAGGGACACGATCTTCATGTCATCCAGTAGTGTTGATTGTCATACGGCATCCAGCCTTTCAAAGATGAGGTATTATGTGATATTTCCCCCCTGGATGTATGTGATGTTATCTTGGGCCGGCCATATATGTGGAAGCACCATGATATTTATGATTCTCGACCCTGTAGTGTCATTATTACTCTGGGGGGTCATCTCTACAAGATACAAGAGGTAATTTTGACTATTGTCCCAGCTAAACAGTGCCACAAGGTAGTATCGCATACTACAAAATTCAACTTCTTCACAGTCTGTTCAAAGCATGAACAAAATAACACCATTGTAGCCTCAGTCCAAGCACCTTCTATCCAACGGAAGAAGGTCGACAAGATTGCAACAAAGTGTAAATATTCCTTTTGCACACAAGCATATCATGTAGCTAGACTCGTTAAAAATGTCTAACCATTCCAGCCACAAGTTCGTGACAACCTTCAAAACGCTAAGAAACACAACTTCCCCAACAAGGTAAGCAACTCATCAATATGCAGATTCAACAAACGTTTTTCCCTCTCCCCCATGCACTCAACACAATGGAGACCATTTCTTCCTAAGGAGGGAGGATTGATCCAGGTGGGTATCGGTGGCCACCCACCTTTTCCAATTGAATCAAAATAGTTTTCTGACAATTTTGGTAATTTACTATTTTTAGCAGTTTTTAACTTTCGAGGCGATTTTGAGGGCCTAAATGAAGGTTTTCGGTATCGAACTTCTCAATGAGAACCAAAGGATTTTATTCATCCCCCAAAATGAATCTCCTCGATGATACCTTTCCAATGAGCTATCGTGCGCCCCAAATGAATATCGTATGCCAAAGTTATGCCCCCGGGAAGTTGATACACCAAACTACCCAAAACGAGGTCCACAAAATTGTTGGTTTTTCATCTTTCGGGGTTAGGGTTTTGGATTTTATTTCTGACAAAAAGGCCTTTGGATCCTCATTTTAAAATCATCTTCTTGCGAATGTGAGTAGCGGACACATCTCTTCTCAAAGATAAGCTGTCACCATTCTAGTGAGTCTCCCACTATGTATTTTTATAGTCTTTGTACATTTTCGCTCATTAATAGAAAATTGTGTATTAATGTATCTCTATGTTTATGGTTGCATATCTGATACATTTATGTTATATTATTGGATATCTGACATATCTATGTGCATTTCTTTATTATTTCTCCGCTCTCAATTTCATGTTGAAAATAGTTCAGATCAGTGGTATCAGAGAAGGATGCTCTTGATCGTTTTTCAGTGCATGTCCCCGATGAGGTCTGAGTATAGAAAGTTGGGTATTGATCTTGTTTCTCTTGAAGACAATCTCTCTCGCATGCCCAATAAAACCTCCATGGAAGAAGAAAAGAAAAATGACAGAGTAGACGATTCTATAATGATATTTGGTTCTAAAATACTGTGGGGCTCTACACAGATGCATTCAAACTGAAATGGATTTTTTGGATATCTCATCACTCGGTTCTTCTTATCGATATGTTGTTAAAATAAGAAGAAGTTTAAATAAGAGTTTGGGTTTGTAAATCTGCAACAACCAAAGTATGATAAAGATGACCCTAACAAACAAAATCCTAAAAACCAGTCCAAGTTACGGGAAAAGAAGGGTCACAGAAAGACAAAGGAGGACACTGGAAAATGGTGTGATTTCCACAAAATCCTTTGGCACAACAACAATGAATGTTTCTCAAAACAATCATTGGTGGCTGAGATAAAATACAAGGAGCCGAACCCCTATTCGAAATTTGATTATGAAAATACTGATAGAAGATAGATCATCGATGTAGACCCCACTGTTATTGTTGCGACCAAAACAATTCAACCAAAAGAACCAATAGCTTCTGAAGAGGGGGATCACCTTTTTCATTCATAGATGTGGGTGAAGGGGACCCCTTTGCATTTTTTTGTTGATGGTGGAAGCTAGAAGAACCTCATTTCAGTAGAGGTCGTCAAAAAGTTGGGATTGTCGACAACACCACACCCACAACCATACAACATTGGGTGGCTTCACCAGGGACGAGATCTTTATGTCAAAGAGCAGTGTTGATTTTCATACGACATCCAACCCTTCAAGGACGATGTCATGTTTCACCACTGGATGTTTGTGATGTTCTCTTGGGCCAGCCATATATGTGGAAGCATCATGTTATTTATGAGTCTCGACCCTGTAGTGTCATTATTACTCTGGGGGGTCATATCTACAGGGTACCAGAGGTAATTCTGACTATTGTACCACCTAAACAGTACCACAAGGTAGTATCTTATACTACAAAATTCAGCGTCTTCACAGGTTGTTCAAAGCATGTACATAAGAACACCATTGTAGCCTTAGTCTAAGAACCTTCTGTCCAACATAAGCAGGTCAATAAGATTGCAGCAAAGTGCAAAGATTCTTTTTTCACACAAGCATATCATGTATCCAGATTGGTTAAAAAGGTCCAACCCTTCCAACCACAAGTTCATGACAACCTTCAACAAGTTAAGTAACGCAACTTCTCCAACAAGGCAAGCAACTCATTAAGATGCAAATTGAACACACACTTTTCCCTCTCCCCCATGCACGCAATCGATTACATTGCTTCCTAAGGAGAGAGGATTTATCCAGGTGGATATTGGTGACCATCCACCTTTTCCAACTGGCTCAAAATAGTTTTCTGGCAATTTTGGTAATTTACTATTTTTAGCAGTTTTTAACTTCTAGAGCCATTTTGAGGGCCTAAATGAAGGTTTTTCGGGATATTACTTCTCAATTATATACAAAGGCTATGATTGAGCCCCCAAAATGAATATCCTTGACGATACCTTTCCAACGAACTATCATGCACTCCAAAAGGAGGTTGTATGCCAAAGTTATGCCCTCGGGAAGTTGATACACCAAACTACCCAAAACGGGGTCCACAAAAAAATTTTCTTTTCATCTTCTGGGGTTAGAGTTTTCGATTTTATTTATGATAAAAAATTCTTTGTATCCTCATTGTAAAATCATCTTCTTGTGAATGCGACTAGCGGACACATCTCTTCTCAAAGATAAGCTACCACCATTCTAGCGAGTCTTTCACTCTGTATTTTTACAGTCTTTGTACATTTTCACTCATTAATAGAAAATTGTGTATTACTTTATATATGTGTTTATGGTTGCATCTTTGATATATTTTTTTTTATATTATTGGATATCCGATATATCTATGTACATTTCTTTATTATATCTCCGCTCTCATTTCGTGCTGAAAATAGTTCGGATCACCAAGGCTAGTTTCTCTACATGAGAGTATTTAAGTTTAGGACCGACTAGGTTTCGAATGAGATAGTAGACAATGTTCTCATGGATCTCATCGTCCTCTTAAACCAGAACCATACCAATTGTCCCTTCGGACGTGATGATATAAATAAAATAGTCTCTACTGTAGTCTGGAGGTTTTAACAGAGGTGTCGATACCAAATCATTCTTAAGAGCATCGAAGGATTCCTGGGATCACTCATCCCATATAAACAAAGTATCCTTCTTCAAAAGGCACATGAAAACCTTAGTTAAATTGGCATAGTTCACTATGAACTGATGCAATAAATTAACCTTCCCCTGTAAACGTTGAAGTTGTATAATGTTGTGTGGGGGAGGCAATTGAATTATTTCCTCAACCTTCATAGGATCTACCATGATCCCATGATCAAACACTAAGAATCCTAAAATACAGCTAGACCTAATGCAGAAGATACACTTTTGAGGTTTCAACCAAATGTGATAGTAATGGCATCTCTCAGATACTAATCGAAGGTGAGCGAAGTTATCTACTCTCTTGCAAGAGTGAGCAGCAAGATCATCTAGGTAAGCTTCAACAATATGATTGAGATCGTGAAAATAAAAGGTCATGGAACGTTGGAAGGTAGCTCTAGCGTTTTTAAAGACGAAAGGAATTTTTCGGCATTCAAAAGTACCCCAAGGAAAAATGAACATCGTCTTATGTTGATCCTCGATTTTGATTTGAATTTAATTATACCCCAAAAAATCCGTCCATAAAAGAAAATACTTTGCTTCCTGTGCACTTGTCAAGAATCTGGTCAATGAAAGGAGTCAAGAAGTTATCTTTAGAACAATCCTTGTTCAAGTCTTGAAAATCAATGCATATGTGTATGGTTCCTTGATTTTTATTTACGAGAACGGGGTTGGACATCCATTCATTCAAGGGAACCAGGTAGATGAAACGAGCATGAAGTAGCTTCTCTACCTTCCTTAATAGTACGGGCCTTCCTAGGATTAACATCTCTAAGATGTTTTCGAATAGGTTTTAATATCATGTTTGACAATGTTGGGGTCGATCCTTGGAATCTCTTCATACAATCAAGTGAATGCATCATGAAACTCTTTGAAGAGATCGTTGTAGATCTGAATTTCTTCAGGCAAACAATTTGCATCGATATATACATTCTCAATTTTACCAAGAATACGAGAGATATCGATCGTGACGGTAAGATAAATATTTTCGATGTTTCCTTCGGCATAAATACCATGCATATCTAATGGAACCACAATGTGATTGACCATCTCACTTAAGGTAGATCTAAATTCATCATGTTCAATCTTAACAAGCTCTGGAAGGAAATAGGAGCGATGATGCATATCATCGCAAGGCCTATCAGGACCATACATGGCCTCTAATATGGCTTCATCCAAAGGTAAAGTATCTTCTAGGAAATCATGAAAACAAGAAGATTGAATGACCCATACTGGCTCTAGAACAAGATCCACCTCATCCATTCATGCGTAGGAAGGATCTGGGTTAGCAATAACGTCAAGAATAGACTAATACACAACTTTTTTCGTTGACAGTGGAATTTTCATCTCAATGTGCGACTAACCTTCGTATGACATAGTCGGGGAAGGTAGGGTCCAAGCATCATTGAAATATGAAGTAGGAAAGGAATGAACCTCATCGACTATCAAGACTCACTGGAAATGGCATGAATGTGGTGAATTGGTGCCATGAAATCAAACCTACCATTCAGAGAGGAATACATTCGGACACCAACATCCTTAGTTTCCTGCTGATAATTTTCAATCACAAGAACCAAAGGTCCAATTGATACATTAGGAATAGCCTATGCAAATGACAACTTATCAATCGTCACTATTTTCCCTTCGTGAGGAAAACATAAAGTGTGGAGAATGGACGACACGATGGTTGTCATGGCATATTTCCAATTACTCCTTGGTAGTAAATTATAGTCAATGGGTGCATCAACCACCTTCGCATCAACATTGACTGTCTTCCCACCTAACTGGACCGAAAAAGAGAGAAGAATTATGTGGGGTCAAAACGAACGCCCATCAAATGTTGTCAACATAATCATAGATTTGTTAGAAAAACAGGATCACGGAGAAATAAAATAAAACAAATGTGGAAATAAAACATAGAAGATATACAATACAATAGAGACACGGATATACATGGTTCACCCAGTGTGGGCTATGTCCACTAGAGAAATTGTCAGATCCTTCCTTTTTATTATCTAGCAAAATGAAGGGATATAACTTACATCACACTCATTTTAACTTCCTCTTCTTTCTCTCACAATCTCCTCTCTTGTAATACAATAATCGCACACATACACAACCACAATACAATTCCCTCATAAAAGAGGGTTTCCTTCTAGGGAAAAAATCCCTAAAACAACTTCTATTGTCATATCTGCGACCTTATAATGAACGGTCCAGATTGACTACCAAATTACAATATTTTACAAGGCAATTTTTCCCAATATTTCGCTTCCGGGGTGCTACCCCCAAATCCCCCACCAGGGGGAGCTACAAAAATTGTCCTCACCCCTCTCGGACCCTCTTGGTGACAGTTGTGAGGGGAAAATCCCCCCCACAAATCCCCGTTAGGGAATGGGGTCCAATCATGGCTGAAACAAACCTATGAATCAGGAAGATAATCAAGCTCCACAACCAACAATATCCCACTTGGAGACTGATCAAAACAACTCCACTGTTGTTATATCTTTTGGATTATACTTCACCTTGGACCTGGAAAATTTCTCATCTTCACCTTCATTCTTGAAGACCAACTAAAACTGAGCAAGAATTCAGTTTCTCCCTGGTTACTCCCTTTGTTAACATGTCTGCAAAATTATGGCTAGTATGTATCTTTTCCAACTTCAAATCTCCATATTCCAAGATGGATCGTATGAAATGATACCTAAGTTATATATGCTCAGTCTTTGAATGGAAGGTTGAGTTCTTTGCAAGATGAATGGAACTCTCACTGTCATAGTACAACCTACTATTCTCCTGCTTCTTTCCCAATTCCTCCATAAACATTCGTAACCAAATCATTTCTTTACTAACCTCTATAGCAACAACATACTCTGCTTATGTTGTTGAAAGTGAAACAACCTTTTGTAGTTTTGAAATCCAACTTACTGTTTTTCCACCTACAGTAAAAACAAACTATGTGGTGCTCCTCCTACTATCATTATCACTTTCCATATATGAATCAACATATCCTTGTATAATAGTGTTTGAACCTCCAAAACATAATGCATGAGAAGAAGTACCTCTCAAATACTTGAAAATCCACTTTACTGCCTCCCAATGTTCTTTACCTAGATTGTTCATATACCTGCTCACAACTCCCACTGCATGTGCAATATTTGGTCTTGTGCAAACCATCACATACATCAAGCTGCCAATTGTTCATGAATAAGGGACCCTCGACATGTATTCTATCTCCTCCTGTGTCTTGGGACACATTTCCTTAGTTAATTGGAAATGTCTAGCCAAAGGTGTACTAACTAATTTTTCATTCTTCATTCTAAACCTCTCCAACACCTTTATGTACTCACTATGAGACAATGACATTTTGTGATTTTTCTTGTCTCTTGTTATTCTCATACCAAGGATTCTCTTTGCAGCACTCAAATCCTTCATCGTAAATGAATTAGCTAGTTTTTTCTTGAGCACATTTATATCCTGCATATTAGACCCTGCAACAAGCATGTCATATACATACAATATAAATATAGCATATCTTCCATTTTCTATCCTTTTAAAATAAACAAAATGATCATAATGACATCTACTATAACCTTGTTTTTTCATAAACCTGTCAAACTTCAAATATCATTGCCTTGGAGCTTTCTTTAGGCCATACAATATCTTCTTCAACCTGCATACCAAACTTTCCTTCCCTTTGACCTCATACCCCTATGGTTGTTGCATATAAATCTCTTCTCCAAATCCCCATGGAGAAAAGTTGTTTTTGCATCTAACTATTCAAGATGAAAATCTTCTATTTCCACAAGACTTAAAATAGTCCTAATTGAAGTCATATTAACAACATGAGAAAATATTTCATCAAAATATATACCTTTCTTTTGTGAAAACTCATTTACAACAAGTCTATCCTTCTACTGTATTTTTCCTCCATCTTCTTCCTTCGACCTGTAAACCCATTTATTTTGCAATGCTCTTTTTCCTGCAGGTAACTGAACCAAGTCCCAAGTCTAGTTATTTACCAAAGAATCCATTTCCTCTTTCATTCCTTTCTCCCACTTCTTTTTAGTGTCTACCTGCATTGCCTCTTCATAACATTTTGGTTCACCAGATTCAGTAAACAATAAATAACACAATGAAGGAGAGTATCGTTCAGGGGGTCTACTTAACTTGGTAGATCTTATAACAACACTTGCAGGAGTTTGAGATACATGCTGCTCATTTTGTTGTACATTTTAATCTTTTGGTGCCTTTGGAATTTATTTTTCAGTGATCTCATCAAGCACTGTGTATTCTGTTTTTTCTTTTTCCTATTTCTTTCCCTGCAACTGATCTGTGTACATGACCTTCTCATTGAATATGAAATCTCTACTCCTAATTATTTTTTGAATTTCATAATCCTATAAGAGATAACCAAAATCATTAACACTATATCCAATAAAGGTACACTTCTTGGATTTTTCCTCAAGCTTTGTTCTATTTTCTTTATCAATATCAACAAATGTTTCACAACCGAAAGTCTTCAAAAATGAATAGTTTACCTTTTTACATGTCCATGCCTCCTCTGGAATGACACCATCCAAATAAATTGAAGGTCTTTTTTTTATCAAGCAAACAACAATATCTACAACATCTACCCAAAATTGTAACGGAAACCCTGCATGCAATCGCATACTCCTTGCTCGCTCCATGATTGTCCTGTTCATCCTTTCTAACTCACCATTTTCTTGTGGTGTTCCTGGAACTATCTTCTCTCTATGAATCCCATGGTATAAACAGTAATCATCAAAATCATTTCTACAATATTCAACTCCATTGTCTGATTTGAGACACTTCAACCTTTTTCATGTCTCATTCTCAATAAAATCTTTCCATTTCTTAAAAGTGTCAAAAACATAAGATTTTTGTCGAATGCAATAAACCCAAGTTTTTCTAGTTGCATCATCAATAAAAGTAACATAATAATGAGAGCCACCAAGAGATGATACCTAAGTTGGTCCCCATACATTTTTCTGCACAAGCTCTAACTTTTCATTCTTCTTTACCTTTCCAAATCTGAGAAATATGTCTCTATTTTGTTTTCCATAAACACAATGCTCACATAAATCCAAATCAATTTGTTTAAGATATGGAAACAAAATCCTTTTGTGAATTATTTGCATCCCCTTCTCACTCATGTTTCCAAGATTATGATGCCAAAGAGTTGTATCCACTCCTGTAGAAGCTAAAGAGATAGAATAATCAGTATTGTTGGTACATAAATACAATGTACCTACCTTCTCTCCTTTTTCTATGACCAGTGATCCTTTGGTGACCTTCCACACCTTATCTATAAATATGGATATACAACCTTCACTTACCAACTGCCTTGTTGAAATTAGAATTTTCCTTAGATATGGAACATGTCTTACCTCTTTCAACAACCATTGGTTTCCAATCTTTTGCTTTATTTGTACCTTTCCCATTCCAGCAATTTTGCATGGTGCATCATCACCGAAATGAACCTATCCAAAATCACCTTGAACATAATATAGAAAATGTTTCCTATGGGGTGTGGTATGAAATGAGGCCCCTGAATATACTACCCAAAACTTAGAAATATTATCTATAGAAAGAATCAAAGCATCTTGTAACACATCACCTGTTACATTTGCTTCCTGATTTTTCTCCTGCTATCTATTTCTTTGTTTCTTTGAAGCTTTGCAATCTTTTTTCATATGTCCTTTCTTCCCACAATTTCAGCGCTTTATCTTTCCCAGTCTGGATTTGGATTTTCCTTTCCTAGAATTCCCACGGTTCCCTGATCCCTTTCCTCTATCCTTTTGTCTTCCCATGTTCTCCATGTTTAATGCATTACCTGATGTCTCACATGTTCTTTTCCATCACATTTCCTCTCTAAGTATAACACCAACAAAATCATCAAATTTTAAAGTGTTTGAACCAAAGATAGATTTACTTACATCCATGACCAAGCCGTTCCAGCTTTCTGACAATGAGGACAAGATTAGAAGATCCCTGACCTCATCATCAAAGTTCACTTTTACACATCTTAGTTTATTAGTAACTATATTAAATTCATTTAAATGATCTGCAACAAACCCATCTTCTGACATATTCATTAGAAATACCTGATTGGACGTTGAGGGTTTTTCATACAGTTTAGCCAATGTATCCATCAACTCCTTCGTTGTCTCTTTTCTTTCAAAATATCGAAATCCACTAACGTTTCCATGCTCATCTGTATCATTCCTAGTGCCTTTCTATCAAGAACCTCCCATTCTTCATCCTTCATGGTCATCGRCTTCTTTTATGTTCCTCCCAATCATAGCAATAGATATTTTTGATATAAATAATMTTCCATATGCATCTTCCATAACTAGCATTTTTGTCCGTTAAGTTTCTCAACCTTAAACTTTCCATCTTCCTCCATTTCTCCCACTCAAACCAGGAACCCTCTTTTCCTGTGGGTTTCCTTTCTCTTTGATACCAGTTGTTAGAAAAACAGGATCACAAAGCAATAAAATAAAAAAAAATGTGGAAATAAAACATAGAAGATACACAATACAATAGAGACATAGATATACGTGGTTCACCTAGTGTGGGCTACGTCTACTAGAGAAATTTCTAGGTCCTTCCTTTTTATTATCTAGCAAAATGAAGGGATACAACCTACATCACACCCGTTGTAACTTCCTCTTCTTTCTCCCATAGTCTCCTCTCTCAAAATACAAAAATCACACACATACATAACCGCAATACAATTCACTCATAAAAGAGGGTTTCCTTTTAGGGAGAAAATCCCTAAAATAACTTCTACCGTCATATCTGCGACCTTATAATGAACAATCCAGATTGACTATGAAATTACAATATTTTACAAGGAATTGTTTCCCAATATTTCGCTTTAGGGGCACTGCCCCAAATCCCTCGCCAAGGGGGAGCTACAAAAATTTTCGTTTCCCCCCCTAGACCTCCCTGGAGATAGTTGTGGGGGGCAAGCCCCCCACAACCCCCTGTTAGGGAATGGGGCCCAAGTACACAATAAACAAACCTCTAAATAACGAAGATAATCAGGATCCACAACCAACAAGATTGGGATAGAGTCGGAGAGCCAATGGATTTCCAACAAGTTAGGGATATCATGTACGTCACCTTCATCAATTATTGTGTGTTTGATGGTAATTTTCATGTACTCCACATGGATTTGAAAGGCCATGTGGTAAGGTAAGAGAGGCCTAACATCCTTGATGTCAAACTTGATAACCTTTGAGCCACACAGGTCTAGAACTCCCAATGCAGATAACAAGGCATTCATATATCAAGAACACGTCTGGAGCACCTCCAAATCCAACATCGCACAAGGGGTTTGTCCCAGATCTTCAACAATCAAATAATTATGGGTGTCTCTGGCATTAGGATTATGGGAAGAGCACTTTATTACTTCTTTCGGAATACAAGGTAGAGGATCTGTCTTTTCGATATGCAAGGGTTTTTTCGGAGGAGGAAGAGACTATGGACCTACAACGGTCTGTGAAGAACTGTAATCACGACATCGAGTGGATACATCAATATGAGACTTGACCATATTGACACATATATGGCCACCTTCATGTGTTCAGAAAGTTTGACTCTCGTTCGACACATTTCCAATGTTGGGGGTCACTGAGGCCATGTGTTGATTATGCGGAAACGGATTTTTTAGCACAACAAGCGACTATGATAAAATCCTCAAGGATTCTTCAATTTTTCGGCATAGGTGGGTAAGGTGATCATATTTACAAAGTTTACAAGGAAACTTCACCTTTCGTTTTTCTTTCTTTCCCTCACTAGCATTATTATTTGACCTATCATTGTCCGTGTTGTCATTTGCTTTATTATTATTTTTCCCACCATTACTATTATTGATCCAGATGGATATTGGTGGCCACCCACCTTTCCCAACTGGCTCAAAACAGTTTTCTGACAATTTTGGCAATTTACTATTTTTAGCAGTTTTAACTTTTGGGGCCATTTTGAGGGCCTAAATGAAGGTTTTTCAGGATAGATATCATTAATGATATTCAAAGGCATTATTGGTCCCCCAAAATTAATCTCCTCGATGATACCTTTCCAATGGGCTATCACACACCTAAAACGGATATCGTATGCAAAAGTTACTACCCCGAGAAGTTGATGTACTAACTTACCCAAACAGGGCCCACATGACTTTTGGTGCTTCATCTCCTAGGGTTAGGTTTTTGGATGTCTAGGATTTTTGGCATTCTTGATTATTGTAAAAATGCCTTCAGATCCTCATTGTAACCTTCTTCTTGCAAATGCATGCTGCCATCACATCTCTTCTTAGAGATAAGTCGCCACCATTCCAACAAGCTTGTTTCCACTACATTTTACAGTTTCATCTTATTTCCTTATTGAATAGAAAACCAGTTTTACTGTATCTCTGTTATTTTGTGTTAAGAACTTGTTAATAATATGTATTGATTTCTTTATGCTCATAAAATCTGGATCAGTGGTATCACAACGGTCTACTCCTTGTCTTCTTAATGCATGTCCCCAACGAGGTCAGAGTACAAATAGTTGGGTCTCGAGCTTGTTTCTCTTGAGGATGGAAGCTCTCGCACACCCAAGCGACCTTCCATGGAAGGAGAAAAGAAATATGACGGGACATGAGATCCTTTCAAACTATTGATTGAGGAATCCATCACGCAACAGAGGAACAAGATGATGGATAGTTTCGCGCAAATCCTTCAGCAGCTACCAATAGGCGATGCATCTTCTTTAAATGAAGGCATCACCCCCTTCAAGGTACAAATAAACTTTTATATTCCTATATTTGAAGGTCAGATAGATGCATATGTTGTAGAAAAGTGGTTGAATCTACTAGAAGGGTATTTTTATGTCCATAACTTTTCAAATAGAGAAAATATTACTTTTGCGCTCCTCAAAGTCGTTCCCCATGTCAAAGATTGGTGGGAAAATTTCTGTGAGCAAAAGGAAACAGAGGAAACCTCATTATTTTCAGTCACGGCCACCTGGGAATCCTTCAGGGATGCTATTAAGGAAAAATACTACCCTGTCAGAAGTTATGACAACCTATATAACAAATGGACCACATTACGGCAAGAAAGAGACCAAGCAGTGTGTAACACACCCACTATCATAATTTAAAATTTTTGGGTTAATCTCCCACAATTTAGAAGTTCCCACAAACCTGCCTTAGCGAAATGCCAATCCCTAGTTCAATATTGGGATTCGGGGTTCCTTCTATCGGGGTTTTGACACCCAAGATGTCCTGGCAACTACAATCACTGATCGTCGATCTCCGATTCACGATCCTCTGAATCCCGATGCGCTCCTTACGCATTAGCCCTCTATGCTATACAATAGTCCATGTGACCACTTACCATAAGACCACCACCGTATAACCTTCCATAGGGGTTTTGGCATTTGCGATAACACAGAACACATGTACCCAGGACTCGCGATATCCCGATTCCCGATTCTCTCTGGATGCTCGACATGCGTCCCTTGGATCAACAGCTCATGATGGTGTCGGGAATTTGCATATCGCAGTTTTGTGATGTAAGGGTTTCATGTCCTTGAAATCCTCGATACGCCGATTCCCGATATGCCGAACTCCGAATTTCTGGGATCTCTCGCCACGCGTCCTCACTGATGGACGGTGTTGATCCCGTCGGGAATTCGCTAATCGTGACTTCCTATTGCCATGGTTCTACACTCCTAATTTCTTCGATGGGTGAAATCTCGACGACTCCCCAGAACGTTGATACGTGTCTTGCCGAGATCAACAGTTAGGATCTGTTCTCGGGATTTCGAGAACTACAAGGCCTCGATTCTCAGACTCAACAAAACCCCAATGACCCTGTTATCCCGACGACTTCTCCTAGATGTTGACACGTGTCCTTCCGAGATCAATGGCTAGGACTCTTCCTCTGCACACTAGATTTTAGCTCTGGTGCAACTCTTCCCGATCCAACGGTTTACGGGATTTCTACTCCAGATCTAATGGCTCGAATCACTTCCTTGCGCACCTACCCCTGCGCTTAACCCCTGCGCAGCTTCTCTAGATCCAACGGCTGACGGGTAATGTGAACCGAGATCTAACGGTCCAGATTCGTTCTTTTGGGTCTTGGGATTTACGATCCCAATTTCTCATTGCTCACGATGAGAGAGGTCAAGGCATGTAACGCCTACGTTACTTTCGTCAATATAATGGTCATGAATGACTATGGTTCACCTGACGATATCTCATCCGTCGACTTATCACTCCTCACAACACTACTATCTTGAAACATTAATAGAATCGTTCCTCCTCGTGCAGGATTAGTAAGGCCTATGCGTTCGAACCCTTGTTCTGGGTTCTTAGTGAACCTTTCCAAGGAGGAAATCTCTGTGGAGAGATCCCTACCGGGGCATTCCCATAAGCGGTAAAGGGAGACAGCCTTCCGAGAACGGCTGGGCATGATTAGATTCATTTGTCAACGTAAGTCGAGTACGATTTCCTCGGTGTTAAGCATATATCAACTCATTCATATCAAGCACTACGCGGACATTCTCATGCTGAAAACATTTACAAATTCATGGTTCTATGAGCTAACCTCTACTCCATATTAACAATTATTGTACAGACAATTCCTTCACAGGAAACATTTACAATTCCACAAGTCCATGGACATATGTGACAGCATATAAATTTCAAAATGCAATATGAGCAAAACACTTATCAGAAATACTTCAGCAATGGAAGCAACTGCTGAGAGGGGTGCTCGTTTCCACCCAA
>JZKD02S1673673.1:38261-77125 GCA_000966675.3 Picea glauca | reverse complement strand
TTTTTCAAGGTGCCCTCCACCACCATCGTGGTCTCTTTTCCGCACATCCCCTCCCAGCAGTCCTGTAATATAATTTCATAATGTTATTTACATTTATCGACCTTCTTCATAAGGTCCCTTCACATCATACATTCACATTTTCATCATGCTTTAGCATGATAATTCCTGTATTAGGATTAATTACAAATTTGGGGGAAACAGGGTGTTGCACACTGCCAGATTTCACAAATATCTTCCATACCCTGCGCACCAATTTGGGTATCAAAGATTCAGAGTGATATTTGGTGCTCAAGTATCATGGTTCTCTACATGGATACATCCATACTGAAA
The DNA here is from genome assembly GCA_000966675.3 of Picea glauca. Lineage (NCBI taxonomy): Eukaryota > Viridiplantae > Streptophyta > Pinopsida > Pinales > Pinaceae > Picea > Picea glauca. The sequence goes on along the minus strand of JZKD02S1673673.1, from coordinate 76,795 downwards.
TGGAATTTCTGGACATCTCATCCTTGGGCGCGGCCTACCGATATGTCGTCAAAATCGAGCAGAAGCTCAAACAAAAGATGCGGCAATTTGGGCCTGGGAACCCCTCACAACAAAAGCCAGGAAAGGGTGACCCCAACCCACCAAGCAAAAGATAGAGAAAATATGGACATTATCAGGACAACCAGTCCAAGCCATAAGCAAATAAGGACACCACAAAGACAAAGAAATATACCGAGAAGTGGTGCGACTTCCATAAGATCCCTTGGCATAACACTACTGACTGTCACTCAAAGGAGTCGTTGGTGGCCCAAGTGAAAGCCTCTAAATCAGATGCGGATTTTGACTCTGAGCCAGAACCAGAAAGGGGAAGATGGATCATTGACGTGAAACCCTATGCCACTGTTGCTACCACCAAGCTCCAGCCTGGTGAACCAGACGAGCCAGAAGAAGGAGAGTGCCTCTTCCATTTACAGATGTGGGTAAAATTCACCCCGCTGCACTTCATCGTTGATAGCGGTAGCCAGAAGAACCTAATGTCAGTAGAGGTCGTCAAGCAGTTGGCACTGCCAACAACGTCGCACCCACAACCCTACACCATTGGATGGCTCTGCCAAGGAATCGATCTCCGCATCAGCCAACAATGTCAACTGTCATACAACATCAAGCCCTTCAAAGACGAGGTATTGTGTGATGTTGCTCCTCTCGAAGTTTGTGATGTTCTTTTGGGACAACCTTATTTATGGAAACATAATGCTGTATATGATTCTAGGCCTCGTAGTGTTATTATTACTTTGAACAAGAAACTGTACAAGATACCCGAGGCAGTCCCACCTAGTGCTATATCTTTCATCTCTATTAAGCAATGCAGGAAGGTCATCTCTCAGACGGGGAAGTTTGTCTTCTTCGTGACTCACTCTCAGAATAAGCGAAAGATCATAGCCACATCTAGGGTCTCTATGGCCAACCTCTCCACACAACAAAAGCAAGTAGATAAGGTCATGGAAGAATACTCGGATATATTCTCCTCACCTATCGGGGTACCTCTACACTGCCAGGTCAAGCACCCCATCGATCTGACCCCTGGTGCACCGCTGCCCAATGGTCCAGTCTATCGTCGATATTTTTTAGAGAATGAGGAGATCAAGCGACAGATCTAAGAACTGCTCCACAAGGGGCACATCCACCCCAACTCATCACCTTGCGGGAGCCCAATCGTGCTAGTATAGAAGAAAGATGGAACCTAGAGACTCTGTATTGATTATCAAGCTCTGAATAAAATAACAGTCAGAAATCGATACCTGATTCCCCGAATCGATGACCTCCTTGATCAACTCATGGGGGGAAAATACTTCAGTAAGATTGATCTGAAGTCTGGCTACCACCAGGTCCCGATAGAACAAACAGATGTATGGAAGACCGCCTTCAAGTCAAAGGAAGGCTTTTTTGAATGGTTGGTCATGCCCTTTGGTTTGACAAATGGTCCATCCACTTTCATAAGGATGATGGACGATATCATGTGACCATTCGCCAATACTTTTGTAGTGTTGTATCTCGATGACATTATAATTTACATTAAGACTTGGGATGAACACTTGCAACATATTCAACAGGTTCTGCACACCCTGCGGCAGCACAAACTATATGCCAACTTGAAAAAATGCTCCTTTGGCATGGACAAGGTCCATTACCGGGGCTACATCATTGATCAACATAACGTACATGTGGATCCAACCAATATCCAAGCCATCCATGACTGGCCAGCCCCAACAACACTCACTGAGCTTTAGAGCTTCTTGGGCCTTGCCAATTTCTACCGTAGGTTTGTGTTGGGATTCTCCTAGATTGCATGGGCCCTCAACCAAATAAACAGGGGTGGTGGTAAGGAAAAATTTGTGTGGGGGTTGTCCCAACAACAAGCATTTGATGATTTGAAGCAGCTCTTATGCTCATCCCTAGTACTTTAACTACCAGACCAACAACATCCCTTTGAGATCAATATAGATGCTTTAGACTGTGTTGTGGGTGTCGTTCTCACTCAGCACATCCACCTCGTGGCCTACCATAGTGAGACACTGTCAGATATTGTCTGTAAGTACCCTACTTATGACAAATAAATGTACTCCATTGTGCAATAATCCCGCCAGTAGAGACATTACATTCTTGGGAAGGAAACAATCATCCACACTGACAATAAGCCACTGCAGTTCATGCAGACACAGGGAAAATTGCAGAATGACCGCCATCAAAAGTGGTCCACATACTTGTAGCAATTCCACTTCAACATCAAGTATAAAACTGGAAGCACCAATCGTGTTGTTTATTGCCTCAGCAGACCGCCAATCGTGGCACTCACCATGGTGCTAGACTCTTTCGGCCATGAGACATCTGGATGGCCCCAACTCTATGAGATAGACCCTGACTTCGCCACCACCTACCAAATTTTGGGTGCAAATGCAGTTGTCGATAATTTTCATCTTCAGGATGGGTTGTTGTGTCGTTTGGTCCATATCTGTGTTCCATTAAGTGAGAGATCAAAGATGATATGGGAATCCCACTACAGTCGGGTGGCAAGACACTTCGGTGTCGAAAAGAAATTGGCGATGCTACAGAAACATTTCTACTAGCCGAAACTTCGATAGGAGGTCAACAAGTATATCAGGTCCTGCACTGCCTGCGCTATTGCCAAACCGACCACTAAGAAACAGGGCCTATACACCCCTATTCCTACTCCTGACAGGCCATGGTAATCCATCTCAATGGACTACATGTCGGGCCTCTCATCCACCAAGCGGGGAAATGACTATGTTTTTGTGGTTGTTGATCGCTTTTCTAAGATGGCGATCCTGGTTTTCTGCAAGAAGAGCATCACAACAGAGGCCACTTCCAAGCTATTCTTTGAATGAGTCTAGGTACATTTTGGAATCCCACAAACCATTGTCTCAGATTGGGATAGTCAATTTCTCAGCACATTCTGGTCAAGCCTCTAGTCACTGCTAGACACCAAGATCACCAAATCCATTGCCTTCCACCCCCAGACAGATGGCCAAACCGAGGTTGTAAATCAAATGATTTTTCATATTCTTCGCATGTATAATTCAAAGCAACCTCGCACATGGGATGAGAGCCTTCCCTATGTCCATCATAGCTACAACCAAGCCCTGTATATCTCAATCGGCCATAACCCCTTTCAAGTGGGGTTAGGATTCCAACCATTGAGTCCCATAGATGTTGCACTTCCCCTTACGGTCACCTCGACCAACTCATCTCCTGATCCAACTGGAGCTGACAAAGCCACCCGGTTCATTGAGTGGGTCCATCACATCTTCCAACAGGTTCAGGATATCCTACATAAGTCCAATGATAAGTACAAATAACGCCATGATCAACATCGGGTGCCACATAAGTTTCCAGTGGGTGAAAAATTTTGGTTGCACTTGCAAAAAGAACGCCTTACAGGACCCCATCGGAAGATTCTCCCACTCCATTATGGGCATTACACTATCCCCAAGCCTATGGGGAATAATTCTTTTGAGCTCAACATTCCTCCTTTCCTTGGCCTGCACCCAGTGTTCAACGTGGATCTCCTTCGCCCTTATTTCCCACCATTATTGGACACCTCAGAAGTAGCAGAATAGTTGACACCAACTGAGCTCAACCCCGACTACATACAAAAGGCATCCAATTTTCATATTGTGGACAGGGAGATCAAGGGCACTCGACAACAAAGGATCCAACTTTATCTAGTCGTCAAAGTAGGGCAGCTCCTACACCAAGGCAAGTGGCTACCAAATTCAGCAGAAATTTCCTCATATGATGGGGGAACTCAATGCAATGGAGACCATTGTTTCATAAGGAGGGAGGATTTATCCATATGGATATCGGTGGTGACCCACCTTTTTCAACTGGCTCAAAATAGTTTTCTGACATTTTTGGCAATTTACTATTTTTGGCAGCTTTAACTTCCGGGGCCATTTTGAGGGCCTAAATGAAGGTTTTTCTGGATCAAGCTCCTTAATATTATCCAAAGGCATGATTGATCCCCCAAAATGAATCTCCTTGATGATACCTTTCCAACATAATATCACATTCCTAAAACAGAGATCGTATGAAAAAGTTACGACCTCGGGAAGTTGATGTACTAACTTACCCAAACGAGGCCCACATGACTTCTGGCGTTTCATCTCCTAGGGTTAGGTTTTTGGATGTCTAAGGTTTTTGCAATTCTTGATTATTGTAAAAGGGCCTTCAGAACCTCATTGTAACCTTCTTATTGCGAATGCGCGTTGTCGTCACATCTCTTCTCAGAGATAAGCCGCCACCATTCTAGAAAGCTTGTTTCCACTGCATTTTACAGTTTCAGCTTATTTCGTTATTAAATAGAAAACTAATTTTACTGTATCTTTGTTATTTTGTGTTAAGAACTTGTTAATAATATGTATTCATTTCATTCTACTCATAAAATATAGATCAATTATTACCTCGTCCTTTCCTTTTATTCCCTCCTGGTTGTTGGTTTTCATTTGAGTTAGCCGACAACTCTACAGAATGCAAATTCGTCGACTGAGTGGGAGTCACTGATGAAGCCGAAGATTGTGTTACACATTATTTTGGTCACCCTGATGATGATTACATAAACATGTGTTCAAGTTCCCAATATAATCTTTTTCCTAAGAAAATAAATCTCTTTCCACCCTTGCAAGATGCATTTTTGGAAGGCCGCAGCGGGTAGCTCCCTTTACACAGTGTGGAAATCCCTGATTTCCGCGTGCTACACTATAGCTAGTCTGCGGGATTTTCATAGGCTGGTATATAGGCATGTCACGTCGACTCTTTAAAACTAAAAGAGGAAAGAATTTCTATCAGCTTCTAGAAGTGGAATCTTCTAGAAATATGAGGTGGCATCCATATGGTTACGATCCTACTGACTTCTCTGATTTGATGGGATCATCCTCATCTCTTTAACCACTTCATCTTCTCCTATATAATGTTAGGCTTCTCATGGAAAAGGTTAGAGGTACAAGCATAAAGAAGCATAGAGACTGAAGAGAGAATAGATTGAAGTCTGCGTGAAGAATCCTATTTCAAGCGATACTTGAGGTCTCCATTCATCCGTCAAGATTTTGAGAGAAATATTCACGCAAATATTGGAGCAAATGTATGTGTGTGTCAGACCGAAGGGCCACTGAAAGGGAACTTCCGACATCAAGGTGATTCAGTTGTAACTTCTACCTTTCGTTAATATAATATGGTGGCATGTCTCTTTCCCATAAAATGATTGATATTTTATTACATGAATCCTTGATCACATGTTTAGGTTGTCATTGAATTTCATTATTGCTGCTTTCACATTAGTTGATTTGTGTTATTACAGATCTGATATCACAGGAGCATTGGAGCAAAGCGGGATCAACAAAGACATAAGGAAGTGATTCATAAGGTATGTTATCTATTCCTCCTTTGGCAATTAAATTCAATGATCGTAATCTAGGGAAAGCATATTGTTCCGTCTTGTTTTGTTCTAGATCCAGGTGGATCTAGGGGGATTATTTCATGTCCGCATCTATCGATTTACCCATTAACAAAATTGGTGACTCCACTAGGGAAGTGTAACTTGATTGTGGTTTTTCATTGGCCATTTTCTCATAGCCTATCTTTTACATTTTGTTTCAATCTCTGAGTCTGTGGGAGATCCAATTAGACTCACTGGATTTAAAATTTTCCTAAGACACTTTGTCCTTTTGGAAAAAATTTCTATTTTATGACACGCATCCGCACTACACCCTATTGGTAGCCCGTGGAAACCTTCCATTTCTGCACCCTGGTGGTTTGTTTCAGTGCGATATTTCTGCGACCTGCATGACTATTGGCCTACAAAAATCACTCATTTCCACACTGTGTTATACTGCCTACCTACGGCGACGTATGAAATTTTTTTGGATTGGGTCTTAACCTTTACTATTGCCCAATTTTTGCTTTGGTTAGTTGGAAAAATATTTTTGATACCAGTTCTTGAATGCTGCTGATTGCTTCAACTTGATCTTGATTGATTTTGGAGATCAAACACCTCTCTTTTGATCTTTTTCGATCTTTGTTTTTATCGACAATGATATCATCTATGGACTTGCGTTTCAGTGCTTGCTCAATCAAAGTTTTTTTCTTGGGTTTGGATTTGTAAGTTGGTTGCATCGTTTGGATTGCTTAATGATCAGAAAAATGTTTCTTCTTCACATTTGAAGAAACCTTTTCTTGTCATTTTGTGTTTTTATCTTCATTGAAAGATTGATTTGGGTGCTTGTTGTGTGTTTTATTTTCATTGGTTTCTTACCCTTTCTTAGTTCCATCCCTGTTTTCGATTTCTAAAAAAAAAAATCAAAGTCTTTTAAGTATTTTAAGCAATCATTTATTCAAAAAATATTGGCATTTGAAATATTGAAAGAGAACGAATAGTGAAATTACATTGTTAATGATTGTTTGGTACTACATTCAAAAAGGGAATTGTACATCGTAGTTTTCATTGTTCCAGACAAAAAAATATTCCCTGCTATAGATATAATTCATTGAACAAAAGTTTGTATCATTCATTTCTATTTACGCATTTTTGGTTCAAAGTCTTACACAACATCAGTTTCATTCCCATCTCCCTCTTGAGTAACAATAGCCTTTAATAATATTGTGAAACTTTAAAATTCAACTAGTGACATTTTCTAGGGCTCTTTTACACCAACATTAGCTAGGATAGAGCTTTGGAATAGGTAGTGAGACACATTCTCCAAAGCACAAAACACACAATAGTATCTTGTGATAGGGAGTGTCAAATTCCATTTGCAACATTTTGTCCTGGGAAGCCCTTCTCACACAAGGGTCAAACCTAAGGTCACATTGAGATTGACAGAGTTACCCACCCCACTTTGTTGATCTCAGTGTAGAGATTGCATGTATTACGAGGGTTGCTTGAAGGTATACCCACAATGATAAGTGGAAGCCTATCAAGTTGATTTTGGGCTCGATGCCTTACCCTTGCATGTGGATCGGACTGTCGACTATTTCCCCAGCCATCATTGTTGTTTGTGGTAACTTTAGTAGCCTATGTTCTTAGGGTATTACACAAGGTGACTGTGGAGGGGTAAGTCTTCACAATACTTGGAATCGATGTTGGCCAGACTCACTCGGGCTCCTTGGAGGGTATACCCATGATTATGTGTGGGAGCTTGCACTAGGGTGTAAGTCCGTTAAGCAGGTCGTCAACGTAACCTTTCCAAACTAGCCCAGCCCCTTCTTGTCTCGACGTCGCAACATTGTATTTCATCACCAACTAGTGACTTCGAAATAGGAAGGTATTGTTTTCTTGGTTTTGATTCCAATATTTTACTAGTGCATGTTGTTTGTTTCCATAAGTTAGCCATTGAGTTTCTTTTGTAATATATTTAGCTCTGCCAAAATTGACCCTCCACGTCGCTCACGTAGAAGGCAAGGAATACCCCTAGAAGATCTGGGAGGTTCTCAACCCTTGCCTACCAACCCACTGGAGGACTCTCCTCAATAGAGTGAGGTCCAAGACACTGCCACTCCACGAGTGGAAGATTCTAATTCTCTTGAGTCTTTTCGAATTTCTCACAGTTTCGAGAGATGTATTCTTCGGGTAAATTTTTCGAGAGATATTATTGTTGAAACTTCTAGAGTGCCAACCGGACCGTTCATAGGCCTTGAAGGTCAGGATCCCTTTTGGTCTCCTCACATTCTGAGATGATATCTTTTCATCCCTAGCACAAGTGTCGATATATTCGTGTACACGCTACCTAAAACATCTGATATAGAACATACTCTCATTACGACTACCTATCTGTTCGGCGATTCCAACACCCAGTCAACGGATCCCAATACGACCATCCCCCTTCAAATGGGCCATTCTACAATGGTCCCAAATACTACGAATATTCCCACTGGGAATACGGTGGCTAGCCAAGCCTCCATTGGCACACTTCTTTTTCCTAGACTCACCCCAACACTTCCCCCCGAATATCATGCGTTGAATGCTTCTATTCTCGTTCCTACCCAAGTCCCATCCGGAACTCCTGGAGTCTCCACTCCTTATGGGCACAATATTGTTCCTGGTTTTATTCTGACACTTCCTTGACCCCCTTTCAGAGGGTCTTATCCATCCCCTATCGGAGTAACCGACCCTAATAGCACCACCCAGTCTTTCACACCTAATTACCAGATTCTTGTTGGTGGAAAATTTCACCCTAGAGGCAAAACACAATCCCCTTTTGGAGGTCAAATCCCAATTGGGACACAACCCCTGGTTGGATGGAAACCCCCACCTACCCCACCCTATGGACAGAACATACCTACATCCTTGGCCCAGTATTGGAACTATATTACCCAAAATAATCCTCAAATGACTGGGGGGAAGCAACCTCACGCTATCTCTTTCATACCCCCTAGTACAAGCCAACCATATCCAGGTCTGTCCAATCCCATTTGGGGTTCGAATGCTTGACCCAATGTCCATGTTCAAGGGAACAAACCTAACCATTACAACCCTATAGGTTACATGCATCTGCACCAACAAATGAATCTACTTGGATATTCTCATTATATGCAAACTACTTACGGTCCTACGAGTATACCTATGGGAATTCCTCCCCAAAGTCACCAGTACCCCTTCTTAGCCACCCTGGACCTCCTTGATCTGTCTAGAATTTTAAATGATCCTATCAGTCACTCTCCTCAGTGGCCCGTAATACCGGCCAAACTACCATCCGACATTCCTAAGTTCGATGGTAAACTGGGAGAGGACCCAAACAATCATGTAATGACTTTCCACCTTTGGTGTTCATCCAAATATTTGATGGATGACTCTATTCGATTACGTCTTTTTCAACGAACTCTCACGGTTTCAGCCGTGAAGTGGTATATAGAATTTCGACAAGGCTTCTTCATTGATTTCAATACCCTAGCTATGGCTTTCCTCACTCACTACCAGTTGTCAATCCGTTATGAAATGGGGACCGATATTTTGAGTTCTTTCAAGCAAAGTAAATCCACTTATATCTCTGATCACATTCATGAGTGGAGACGAAGACGTCGTCTAATCAAACTCAATCTTCCCAATCAGTTATTGGCAGAATGGTTCATGAAATCCTTCGTGAATGACATATCTAAAGACATTTCTATGGGTGGCATTGTCACAAAAGAATAAGCGATTAGTCGTGCCCAGTATCTCGATCTCATTTATTCACAAATGGGTACTCTTTACGATCTGCTCCCTAATGCACCTCATCCTTCTACCTTGACCACCTCAACGACCCCAGTAGCTTCTCATGTCGTTGATGGTGTGATAGGTACTTTCCATACTCAACCTCACTCTGCACAGACCTCTCATACCACACACAAATCCCATGCTTCTAATTCTCAAAATGCTCCTACGCCTGCCCCTCCCACCAGTAAAACTTCGGAAGTGAACATCGTTCAATCGAATTCTACCAGTAAGAACAAATCTAAAAAAGGGAAGGGTAGGAATAAGGAGGATAAGAATAACAACCTGCAATCTGATAAGACCAAGACACAACCTGTTGAAGATAAGGATAAACACAAACCTCGCTATCCTTTCCTTATCTGTGGTGATGATCACTACATGAAAAATTGTCCGAGATGTGTTGAGGTCAGGAAGTTTCTCCAAGGAACCCCAAAACCTCCTACCCCTGTCATCTTGTCTCAACCCTTCCCTTCTCAACAACAGGCTCAATTGGTCATCCATGATCAACCTTCTTCCTCCACCACCTCCTATGTACTTATGTGTAATGGTGATTCAAAGAAGAATTACATCACACTTACCACTCATGCCAAATATTACCCTTCCTCCAAGGAGAAATTTGATGATATACTACCTTCGTTGGTTCAACAATCTCCCTTGGCTCCACCTTCCAATGGTCCTCTTCATCTCGAACAATCGAACCCCGACACAGTCCTTCGCCCTCCTCCCAAGGGTGTGGCTCGAAATTCTGCTTTCAATCCTCATGCACGTGCTGCTGAGAACTATAGTATAGTGGAAGATCTGGCACAAGCACCGTTTGCGATCTTATCCCTCGAAGTCCTTCAGAGTTTTCCTACACAACGAAAGGTGTTGTTGAAAGCTATCGGTGGAATCGACCCTATGGATACAAATTTAATAATCTTTGACTTGGAAGATCACATTCCAAGGCTACCCCCTCAACTCGCATTTCAAATACAAGTTGTTGTCTTCAACAAGAAAATTTGTAAAACAATTATTGATGAGGGTGCCTCGACATGTGTCATGTCCATTGTCTGCTGGAAAGCCATCGACTCTCCTCCCTTAACTGAATCACACAACACACTCAAGGCCTTTAATGGGTCTAGATTTAAACCCTGCGGTGTCCTCCCTTCATTGCCTATTGCGTTATAAGGAAAAATGGTCAATGTTGAAGTTGAGGTCTTTGACGCACCTCTTGATTACAACCTTCTACTCAGTCATAGTTGGATTGATTCTATGCATCCAGTCGTGTCTACTCTTTTTTGGATCGTGTGTTTTCCGCATCAAGGAAAGGTAGTTACCGTAGACCAACTAGCCTTCTTCAACTCTGACACATGTATCAACAACATACATTTTATTGCAAAGACACCCCTTGGATACGAGAATGTTGGTGTGGGTCTACTAAAAGATTCCACTCTGATGGGTGCATTCCCAATCCCACCACTCGACATTCCACCACCTCTGGTTTCCTCAATCAACATGATTTCCACCTCCGTTCGTGAAACCCATTCATCTTCTGACCCATGGATAATACCTGAACCTGGTGATTATTCCTACTATGGAGACCAGATGCCCTTGAGTCCAGTTGAATCTTCTTACCAAGCCATTCAATCGGCATCCCCCTCTACCCCCTCTCTTAGCAATTCATCTCCTGTTCCTTTTCACGTGATTTTCTCCACAGATGAGATTATTATGTCGGTTATGTCTATCATAGACACTCCTTGGGACGATGGACATCATCATTCCATTTTCTTCCTGGAACAACACACCCTCGAGAGTTACCAATGGATTTCGACCCCATAAAATTTCACCCACCATCCCCCTCGACATCTCTTTCAACCTGGAGTTGTTGAATTTGTGCACATCGGAGCTTCATGTTCCACTAATGAAGTTTCCACGTATAAATCCCTTTTTCAATAATTTTGTGACGTCTTCGCTTGGAGCTATGAAGAAATGCTTGGTATTGACCCTGATATTGTTGTACACGAAATCAAGACATACCCGGGTGCTAAACCCATCCGGAAAAGACTTCGCCTGGTCCACCCTCACAAAGAAGCCGCTATCAAGTTTGAGGTCGAAAATCTTCTTAAAGATGGTTTTATTTATTCCGTAGCTTTTAACTGATTGGGTATCTAATCTAGTTTCGGTTAACAAGAAACAAGGTACAATCTATGTCTATGTTGATTATAGGGATATCAACAAATCTTGTCCTAAAGACAACTTTCCCACCCCCTTCATTAACCAAATCGTCGATGATTGTGCCGGAAGTGAAATCTTCTCTCTGATGGACGGTTTTTCCGAATATAATCAAATCAACATCTTACCCGCGGATCAACACAAAACCACTTTTAGTTGTCCTTGGGGCACTTTTGCCTACCAAAAACTGCCCTTCGTTTTAAAGAATGTCAGTACCATGTTTCAACGTGCTATGTCTTATGCTTTCCATGATATTAAGAACATTGTACAACCATATTTAGATGACCTACCAGCACATTCCATGCATTGTAGTGATCATTCAACCCACCTCCGAGCCATTTTCCTTCGCTATCGGTTCTATCGTATACGATTAAAACCACATAAATGTGTTTTTTTTGTGGAGTCTGGCCGACTCTTAGGCTTTATTGTGTCACATCAAGGGATCAGGGTAGATCCTTTGAAGGTTGAGGCCATTCTCAATCTCCCTCCTCTTTCTTCACTTAGCCAGCTACAAAGTTTGCAAGGGAAGGAAAACTTTTTATGTCGTTTTATCCCGAACTATGCTAAGTTAACACTCGGATTTACTCGAATATTAAAGAAAGGCTATGAATTTGTATGGGATACCACTTCCAACAAATCCTTCGATGCTTTGAAATTGACTTTAACCCGTACCCCACTACTTTTCCTACCCGATTATAGTCACGATTATTTTCTTTATCTCGTTTTTTTGGATTCGACCATCGCCATGGTTCTCGTCCAAGAGGATGATTCCCATGATGAACATGTTATTTATTATTTGATTCAGAGTCTCACGAATACCGAAGCCAAGTATTTACATGTTGAAAATCTAGCCTTGGCAGTTCTTCAAGTTGTCCAACGTTTCCGGCACTATATCCTTTTACGCAAGACCACCGTGATTTCCGATTGTAACCCTATGCAACACATTCTTACATGCCATTTTCTAGGGGGAAAATACTCCAAATGGATTTTGATACTCCAAGAGTTTGACTTCGAGTTTGAACGTGCTAAGTCCAAGAAATCCTTTTTGTTTGTTGAATTGATATGTGACCTTCCCTGTTCTGAGATGGAAAATGTAGCAGAGGATTCATTACCAGATGAATCTCTTTTTCTGATCAATTCTAATGACCTTTGGTATGGAGATATCATTGTATATCTCCAGACTCAGACTTTTCGACCCAATTTGTCTAGTACTGACTGTCGTCGCATACGTTACGAAGCTCGCTAGTATATCATCCTCGATGATACTCTTTATCGCCGTGGAGTTGACTCCGTTTTTCGACGATGTCTCACTTATGATGAGGCTAAGAAATCTTTGAATGACTGCCATTCTAGAGCATGTGGTGGTCACATGTATGGGTATGCTACTACCCAAAATATATTACGAGCTGGGTATTTTTTTCCTTCTCTATTCAAAGATTGTATTATTGTTGTCCAAAAATTCCATGCTTTCCAAACATACAATAACAAAATAATATCTCACCTCGCTCCCTTACATCCTATAGTTTCCATTGGACCCTTCGCTAAATGGGGCATCGATTTCATGATATGTAACCCTCACTTGTCCAAGGGGCATGGATACATTATTGTCGCCATAGATTATTTCACGAAATGGGCTGAGGTGATGCCTACATTCGACAACATGGGTAAAACTGCAGCCCTAATCATCTTCAATCAAATTATTACATGATTTGGAATCCCACAGGCTATCGTCACCGATCACGTTAGCCACTTTAAAAACTCTATGATGTCTGATGTTACGGAAAATTTGGGTCTTCGACATGACAACTCAACCCCCTACTATCCATAGGCTAATGGCCAAGTCGAAGCAATAAACAAAGTACTTATTACCATGCTTCGATGGATTATCGAAATTCACAAAACGAGTTGGCACACGATATTGTTCTTAGCATTGTGGGCCTATCGGACATCCATGAAGTCAGCCACAAGGTTTACACTCTTCCAATTAGTGTACGGTTTAGAAGTCGTTCTACTAATTGAATGTGAAATTCCATCGTTAAAACTAGTCGTCCAACTTCTCCCAAACACCTCTACTGAGGAGGAACGTTTGTTGTATCTTACGCAATTGGACGAAACCCGTCGTGATGCCACCCTAGTTATTGAAACCCAGAAGAAACGTGTAAAATCCCAATATGACAAACATGTCAAGCCATGGGTGTTTTGTGAAGGTGATCTAATTCTCCTCTATAAACAAGATCGTGATTTGCTAGGAGCCGAAAAATTTGAGGCTATGTGGAGAGGCCCTTATATTGTTAAAAGAGTGTTAGAGAAGGGAGCCTATGAGTTAGTAGATTACGATGACACTCCTTTGAGTGAACCCATAAATGGGCTTTACTTGAAGAAGTACTACGCTTAGCCTGTCTCTGCATAAGCACTTGTATTTTTACTGTATCATACTCTTATGTGTTACTTTAGTGTGTTTCTGCTATTTGACTTTTACCCCTGACCACTTACCCTGCATTGTGTTTGGTCTCCATATTTCAGTGTTTTCACTATCTCACATTGGCTTTGCCGATGGTGCTAGCCGTAGTACCTGGAACTTAGCTTCTATTGCTTGGGCAATTTATGCACCCTCAAACAAACTTATTTGTCTACAAGGTGTTTGTCTCGGTCAAGCGACCAATAATATCACAGAGTATAGCGTGGTCATCGAATTATTGACTAGTGTTATTTCGCTTGGGATTCGTCACTTCATTATATGACTTGATTCGCAGCCAGTAGTACTACAGTTAAACAATGTCTATACTATCCAAAGCCCTACTCTATTACGGGTATATTTACGAATCCGCCTCTTGGAACGTCATTTCGATTATATTGAATATCAACACATTCCTAGATGTCTAAATACATTAACTGATGCTATAGCTAATTATGTATTAGACATACATTTGAGACATTTGTAATTCCAATCACATTTCACATATTGTACAAAAAGCAAAGTAAAACGGTAAAAGCCTCATGTGTATATATATATATATATATATATATATATATATATAATATTTACAAAAAGAGTTTTCATCCGAAGATCAAAATATCAAAATATAGATCCCATGGCCCCTACAAAATGGCCTCATGAATGGCCTCGTGGATGCCTCTCGCGATAGCATACTACTACTCTTGCTACCCTACGTAGTAAACGACTAAGTGAGTCGGATACGCCTACAATATGGCGTTGATAACGCCTCGGGCTCTCCTCGATGGATATATCAAGGATGTTTGTCGTCAAACCTTCCAGGTTTTGCTCTATCACATCATAATCATCGGCATCCCATCCAACTACTACACGTGCCACTCCTTGCCTTTGAATAGGAGAAGAGCCCGGGGGTCGGTGTGGCCCTACATCTGCATGATCAAAATTTTTTTATTAGTCTTTTGATTGAAAACACAAAAACATTAAATGTTTTGAAACTCATAAAAACATTGTAAAAACACAAATGCCTTTATTACCTAGATCTCCCCATTGAGATCCCTTAGGGAGAACCAAATCTAGATCACCCCGAAAGTCTAGACCGGAATAAGAATAATCATCAATCATCAGGATTTGCGGTCCCAACCAATTGAAGAATGTGTCATCATACTTCACAATCCGGCCTGCCACATGTCGTGGCATCAGGTCACACCACCTTTTCATATGTGGGTCTCTCAGGGCTGGTATTCCCCATTCCACCTGTAGGCGTAGGTGTGGAACTCTTTCTAGGAAGAAAGATACTAAAATAGACCCATAACCGAACTGTTTTAGGTCCCCATTCTTACTTTTCGTGAGTTGAGTTTTCATGCTACGTAGCACATCGTCACACCAATTGAATACTCGAGGCTCCAAGCATTCAATATCATATTAAAAGTAACTTTGGAGTGCCATGTGTGGTGAAGCACTCCCTGCCATCCGTGCAATAGTAAAAAGGATGGTTCTGAGGGTCAAATCCCTCACACCTCAGATTGCTACTTTTCCTTTACGTCTTTCGGCATCAAGTTCACAATGTCGACGAATGTACTCACTCATGGGAAATCCACCACCTCGACCACCTGTTAGAGTCACGTGTGCCCCACGACATGACAACCCGGTCAAGAAATAAATATCCTCAATATCCAAAGAGAGGATATGAACACCCACATGGAACACTTGTTGTTCTGAATCCCACATATGAACCAGATATTCTAGTAATCTCCATTGGGCTCTCATGCCCTGAACTTTGAATAATTTTAATAGACCACACATTGTTGAAGGGCATTCATGGTCCTCGGATCATTTAAATCCATGAGATCATCTTCTTCGTTCCCACACTCTCTCCATTCCAATATCTTTGCAAGAAAACACCTGCATGGGAAACAAAGAAGATCTTTAGCACACTTTTTCAACATTTTTTTGGATTTTTGTTGAGTCGACGTTCACTTTTCATTTTAGTTTTTCGTCCGCCGCAATCAAACTTCAAGTACAGTGTAGAATTTTCACGAGTGCAGCTTAACGCACCTGTGGAAATCATTGATTTTCACAGGGCCCATTATAGGCCACTCGCGGCGGCCCCAACACACGACTAGCAGTCCCAAATCATCAAACAATCTTAATTTTTTACCATTAAAAACAAAAATTAATCCATTGAAAAGATAGAAGATGAGATGCTTAGCTCTTTTATGCAATCCATTCATTGAATGATCTCCCATGGCCTCTGTAATCCGTCGCCGAAGTTGAGGTAAAAAACAAGGGTTTTTGGTAAGTTTTTGACCAAGTGAAAATAAAATGGTGAAAAAGACTTTTTGCTTCTATTTATTTCTTTTTTATCATTTTTTCTAATATTTTGTTTTATATAGATACATTTTGGTCAAAAACCCATTAACTCCAAAGGTCTTGTAAGTGTTTTGTTTCTTGTAGGAAGGAATTTAGGACTTTGGACAGCGAATTATGGGTAGTTTTTGTGATTTATTCTATATTTGTCACATGTACAACTACTCTTTAACGTTTTTCAGAAAAAACCTCGAGCACGGTCTTTGTTCGTTCTCGGGCTCGAAAACCAATGAGAACGTAACCAAGTATACTTTTGTCGTCTTTTCGTATTCGTCATGGTAACATGAAAATAATGAAACCTATGGAGAATCCTTTCAGTTCTTTTCATGCTCCTTAAAAACGAAAAGATTGTCGAGCGACCTTGTTCTTTTCACGCTCTTAAAAGTATTTGAAGAAAATGTTTGATGGGCGATAGTTTATCACTTTTTCGGTCCTATCAAACTATTTTACGAAAAAGGAACTGAGAGAGTTCTCTTTTAAGTGTTTTTCCAAACTCTATAATCATGAAAAACCTTTGAGTTTTCTATCTTTGGACTCATTAAACACACATCGACAGACCCATACGGGACCGAACCACTCCTTCTTAGGGTTCATTAAATGTACTCCGAGGGACTCATCCGAAGGATGAGCTTAAATTGACAATCATATGTTATCCTCCTCAAGCTTGCGTAAAAATAAAGAGATACTTGCCATAAATGGTGGGGGAAAATTTGGGAAAGGAACATGTCTCTGTATTTGTATTAATGGCAGTAAGCATCGCTCTTGAACATGACACCCCTCTTCGTCATTTGAATCTGGGTTGGGTAATCTGTTTGTCTCTTTTCTGACCTTCTGCAAATTCATATCTTGGGTCGTCTTTGAGTCAATACTGCCAAGAGAATTGTTGTTTCACTCATATGTTCAAGAGAAGTTCAACCAAAACCTTCTATCAAGTTGGCCATCTGCAATTGTCCATTAATACCATTTCGGCCTTCCCTGTGTCAGTCCCAAGTCACATATGTATTTTTCTCTACCCTAAATATGTCACTTATTTCATGTCATTGATGGGGGATACATCAAGGCCCTCTTGTGACGAGTCTTTTCCTGTCGACTTCAGCCCATTATCCAGGAAAAATACTTGAAATTATTTAGTACCTTAGAGCCTGGATGCATCAACGGTAGGTTTCTTCACTTTCAACAGTGGATCTACGTCATCGATCCCTGATTGAGAGATTCTGTCAAGTGTTCAACTTCAACTCCTTTATTCACACTTGTTGGATTGTACTAGAGTACCTTGGAAGTCATTGACATCAATGGTGATCTCCCTCACACTTGTTAACAGTTTTCATCAATGATTGGTAATCAAGTGGTTTCTATTCACGTTCGACTTTGACATCTGTAATCAAGTGACTAGAATTGTACTAATGGAGGATGGATTGAAGACCCTGGACTTTATCATTTTTTGGTCTAGGTTGCAATGGAGTATTTACGATTTTTTTTGACACATAGATCCACCTTGTATGTCTCATGGCTATGTTCGTACTTGATTTCTCAATGCATGGATCCATAGTGCATTCTTGGTGGCTATGAAAAATCTTGTTGACATGAATTCACGTTGTATAATTGGTGGCCATGACCTACATTTATGGTTTCAATCATTTACAATACGGACATGGGAATGTCTACCTCAGACATAATCTGATATTTTACAGCTGTTTGATTGTTTGCAGGTTCCTGATTGGTGCGCCCCTAGTTCTCGACACATACACGCTTATTTTACAAAGTATTTCGGCTATCTCGAGTTCTAGCCTCATACTTTGGGGGGCATTCTGTTACACATTATTTTGGTCACCCTGATGATGATTACATAAAAATGTGTTCAGGTTACCAATATAATCTTTTGCCTGAGAAAAGAAACCTCTTTCCACCCTTGTAAGATGCATTTTTTGAAGGCTGTCATGGGTAGCTCCCTTTACACAGTGTGGAAATCCCTGATTTCCGCGTGCTACACTATAGCCAGTTCGTGGGATTTTCGTAGGATGCTATATAGGTAGGTCGCGGTGGCGCTTTAAAACTAAAAGAGGAAATAAGTTCTAGCAGCTTCTAGAAGTAGAATCTTATGGAAATATGAGGTGGCGTCCATATGGTTACGATCCTACTGACTTCTCTGATTTGATGGGATCATCCTCATATCTTTAACCACTTCAGATTCTCCTATATAATGATAGGCTTCTGATGGAAAAGGTTAGAGTTACAAGAATAAAGAAGCATAGAGACTGAAGAGGGAATAGATTGAAGTCTGTGTGAAGAATCCTATTTCAAGCGATACTTGAGGTCTCCATTCATCCATCAAGTTTTTGAGAGAAATCTTCATGTAAATATCGGAGCAAATGTATGTGTGTGTCAGAACAAAGGGCCACTGAAAGGGAACTTGCAACATCATGGTGATTCGGTTGTAACTTCTACCTTTCGTTAATATAATATAGTGGCATGTCTCTTTCCCATAAAATGATTGATATTTTATTACATGATTCCTTGATCACATGTTTAGGTTGTCATTGAATTTCATTATTGCTTCTTTCACGTTAGTTGATTTGTGTTATTACAGATATGATCTCACAGGAGCATTGGAGCAAAGAAGGATCAACAAAGACATAAGGAAGCAATTCATAAGGTATGTTATATATTCCTCCTTTGGTAATTAAATTCAATGATCGTAATCTAGAGAAAGCGTATTGTTCCATCTTGTTTTGTTCTAGATCTAAGTGGATCTAGGGGGATTAGTTCATGTCTGTATCTCCTGATTTACTCGTTAACATCTTGTCCTGCTACATGTTGGATTAGAGACAAATATTTCAACTGGTTCATTACCAAGTCTGTCGACTTAACATTTAGAGAGCCTATGATTCCATCGACATTAATCCCGAGATTTTGTCTAGGGTCATAGTTCGACTGCGGCGATTCAGGAAGAATTTCATACAACATCCCAGATTGAGCATATATGAGGTCCAATTGTTGGGCTTTGAAAATAGCTTCTTCCTCAGATGTTACTCTGGATGTAGATACATCCTTTGAAATATAAGGCAGTAAGGACTTAAGTAACCAATCCAACGGAAACTATGAAGGAATGTAGGTCTTAATCAACCTATTCTGTCTATGTCACTCTTGGATATGGTCCGAGATATGTGTGGCTTTATCTTGGCAGAGGGCCGAAAAAAGTTCTATGATGACATGGTAACGAACCAGCAACTGGAAGTGGTTGAGAAAGACCGAAAACATCTGATTAAATTTTCTGTATGCTCCCCCCAGTACTTAATGTACCATTTCGCGGCAACCCTTGTGAGGGTGCGCTGAAATAGCCTCAAACGAATAGAATCATCATTTAGGGAGTCAAATGAGCACCAAAGATGAGAAGTAGTGACATGATCACCTAGATCCTTGCCAGTCTTGCTTTCCAATTTTGGAATTTCCAAAGGAATCTTGGTGGGGACGAGGGACCATAATGGATCGTGATGCACAGGGTCATTCATTAATTTTGACAAATCTGGCAGATTAAGCATGACTAGAAAAGGGAGTCGGGGTTGCGGCATCTGAACCATGCTCCCAGGAAAGATTAGGGATGAGGGATTGCAGGACATTCAAGGTTCTGGTATATGCCATGGCCCTGTCTGGTAGGATAATATCCTCCTCCAAACCAATTCATAAAAGGTTGTATGGGCACCATATCCACGGAAGTGGCATGATGAGGGTTATATACGTTTCCCCCAATCAAAGGAGATCTAGGCTAGGGGTTTCCCATAGTGTGAAACTAACTCCCTCTGGACGGAAATCCAAAGGATGGAGGGGGATTCTCCATAATAAATGTGTTTATCAGAATCAGCATGGAGGAAGAGGGGATAAAGGAAAGAATATAGGAAGTGAATTGTCTTCCCAGTTGAGCACTCCATCCAAGAGCATTGAGACTAGGATTAGGCCTGGAGGAAATAGGAGGCCAACCTCCAACTATAGGATTTTTTTGGGGAATATGGCCTCCACCAAACGAGAGAGGAGCATACATAGGAGTCATGCCCCTGAGTCCAAAACTAGGATTCGCATTAGCCGCTGGAATGGAGGATGAGAGTTGTGACATCATGTTTGGAATACCAAAATAAAATGGATTAGAGACCGAAGGTATTAACTGAGAATTGTGATCGGGCATACCAAAAAGAGATTCAAAAGGGTTTGTTCCTATGAATTGAGTATAACCCACAGGTTGGGTAGCACTAGAGGCGGGGATATCTGGCACCCCCACCATCAAGGATGAAGGATTCGAAGGGATCCCACTAATCACAGAAGATATAGGAGTCAATGGACTCCTTGTGACTTTCGGGTTTGACTTAGTACTCATAACTAGATGATCACAAGTCTGGGAGGTGGAGATATATGTACCAAGTTTATTAACTTTGCGCCTTTTAGAAGGAAACTTTGGTAAAGAATCAAGATGTGGTGGTAACTTCAACAAATGGTGAGACCTGCGAGGTGCCTGGTATTGCTTCACGATGACTCAAGACTCAAGATATAAAACCAAATCCTAGGGCCAACTAATAATCAGAGAGCACACCAAAATAAAGAAAAAAGGGCCAATGCAGACAAATAGGATATAGTGGCTGAAAAGGGGCCTCCCTCACTAGATTAGGTATGTCTCACCCAAGAGGGGCCTGAGACTCCCTTCAAAATATTGGAGGTATTAGAATCAGTTAAAATGGCCCTCATGAGCTTAAAAGTGCAGTTGGTCATATCTTCCCGGAGAGGTAATCCTCCATAAAGGTTGTGTGTTGTTCGACTTTTATCTAACTCAGGGTACTTTCAAAATAACCCCTACAAGTAACCTATGTGGATACCTATGTCAAGGAACTAGAGTCACCACAATATAACCAATGCATAGGAGAATAGTTGTAAGTTCAGTCCACCGTATGTGAAGGGTAAAAAATCCCGAAATATTGAAAGCACTGCCTCTCACGGAGGTAAAGGTACTAGCAAAAGTCCCAAATATGAATAGAACCTGAGAAATATCTCTGATGCTAAGAAGGTATTAGAGGGATATCTCTACAACCAACTTCATGCAATCTTGTGCTTAACTCAGGTGTGAGCAGAGCCTCTTGACGTCACTAATTAAACAATGGGTTTCACCACTCTCTCGTCAGACACATATTTTTAGTTTAATATCCTTTGAGAATTTTACTTACAAAATCTTATTCCAAGGCCCTATGTCTTATACTTGTTTGTGTACCCTCAAAAATAAAATCGTTTCTATTCAATTTTAATTAATCAACATTAATTTTAATGGATTTTGCTTATTCAAGAGGTGTGGTCGTGAAACTGATGGTATTACAACTCAACATATAAAAAGAAGTAAATATAAAAACAATGCTAAGCACTAGTCTTGAATTTGAAAGAGATGGTATGCTTCTAAATGCAATTTTTCCAATGCAATATCTACAATTTCAATGAAATGCAATCTCTCCACATGTTTCAAAATCAATGCAATGTAATCAAAAGTGAAAATGCTATATTGAAAAATAAGCAAATATTTTTTATTTTTGATATAAAGAAAAGAAAATGAAAGGACTCAATAACAACTTCACAGGCAGGCCTTAGTGCAAGAAAAAAGAGACAAGTCAAGAAGGACACTAAGAAGCAGACACTCAGACCAATGTGCAAGGACAACAAATGAAAAAGATGATAAGAAAGAATACCACCCAAAAAATCAACAATAAGAAGGCTTCCTATCACTTTGTAAGCACTCAACAATTGGGACAGAGACCCAAGAAGACTCAGCAACCAACCAAACTCACCCAACAAACACCAAACTCAGCCAACAACACTAAATATCTAATGTACGCAACATTTTGAGAAAAAATTGTGTATATATGCACCCTAAAGGAAGACAACTCGCATATATACACGTATGTCAAGGGAGAAACTACGTATACCTAATAAAACACTGCTAGGGAAAGGATTAAACCAAGAAAATCATATGCAAAGTAAAAATAGACTGTTAAGCAACAGGCAACAAGGAAACTCGGGCTAACAAAGAGAAAATCAAGGAGAAAAACACTCCAAACCCCAAAAAATAAGATCAATCCCCAATATGGTCGCCATTTCTATAGTGAGGAAAATCTCTTTATGCAAAAATCAACTCTAATCCCAAGTATGATATATAAAAGAAATACTAACAATACAAGGCTATGAACCTACCTCTTCCAGGCATTCGATGAAGATTGGCGTTGAGCACGCAACCCAAAGCTTTATACCTGCAACTTGTCCTCAACAACCAAGATACACAAGCATATAGTGATAATGTATAGTGTTAGAATATAGATTATCATAATCCATTAACATTCATGACAAATACACCCATGCAATTATAATTCAAATATTTGCAAGATATCAATTGGATGAGAAAAGAGTATTTCTATTAAAATAATCAACAGAAGTACATAGGTGACAAACTTCTATAACGACACATATCGGAATTGAGAAACTAAGTCCCTCCAACTGGGCCTCCGCCAAAGGAAATCTCATATAAAGGAGTCGATGAGGTTCTCCATCACAAATAAGGAAGATCTTGGGGGTTGAACATGGAGTTCAGACTTTCAAGGACAAAGGGATGCAGACTCAATATGAAGTGAAATTTCTCCAGAGTGTCTTTTCTCTCAAAGTTGAATTTTTCCCCTCCTCAAGGCTTGGATATGGCTCAATTTATAGCCTTCAAATGGAACTAAAGGGCCGAGTTAAAGTGTTTCAAGAATATGGAAGGTCAAGGATCATGGATCTCGTGACATGGCATGGAAACTCGACATTATTTTTAATTTTGATCACCAAACCCGATGTACGCGGGTTGTAGTGGAGAAACCTGTGTATACACTTGTTGTATAACTAATAGGGCGTGTATATGTGGAAAATATGATTTTTTGGCTCTAGAAGGTGCAAAAGGGGACTTTAAGTCTACATAGGGAAATGGAAATTCCATCTAAGAAAGTTGCATGGAGTGAGGAAAAAATTGTTGTAAAACCTGCAAATAAATGCACAACATCTTGGATGAAAGTAGGGGACATCCTTCAAACAACCATGTCAGGTACATCCAAATCAATTGAAGTTATGGAATCAAGTAAGACCAATGGTCACAAGGTATAAGAGTCCTTATATCATATAAAGTAAGTTGTTACTTAGAAGCCACATAAACAATTCACATCAAGTATCTCCTTCAAACTTCACATTATCCCAAGACATTATGTAAGTTGGCAGGTTTAAGTATGGGAGGATCATCATCAGACCCTATTAGGTGTGCCAACCAAAGCAGGAAAGAAAAGAACCAAGTATAGGGACACATCCCGAGGGAAGTGGGAAAGAAAATAAATCCTTCAAGAGTAAGTGAGATAATAAAACATGTTGGGATTACTTCATGGCTTATGGAATCATTTGGTTCATTTTTATAAGTAGCTTTGTAGAGAGTGTGCTTGTTTTTGAGTTACCCTTTTCTAGGAGCTACATTTTTCCAAACCCCTTAATCTTCCTTTTATCTTTTCATTTTATTAATTTTCAAGTCCCATTTATAAGGTTTCAAGCTTTAGCATCCATTTCTTTGGGACTGGGGAGAACGCAAAAAGGGTAGAGCTCAAGTATGGACTATGGATTTTAAATTTCCTTGCTATCCCATTTATTTCTTTATTTCATAACATTCTTTAGCAACTGCATCAACCTCGACATCCTATCCCTTCTTCAAACTCATGAGAGAATGAACCATGACTTGTTACCGAAGTTTAGTACACTGCGACAGGCTCCAAGATGGTAAGTGTTAAGTATGGCGGGAAATGGAATGTTACCCTTGTGAGGGTACCCTAGTAATACCCATTTTCCTTAGGAGTGACAACATTGGACAAGAGTACAAATTATGGCCACCAAGATGAAACAAGGCTACAAACATACATAAATTATTGAGCTTATGATTCATTATCCAACTTCAACCAATGATCCTCATTCACATTCTTAGTATATTAAGCACAACACGTCATATGAAAGAACAAATGTACCTCATGATGTTGTTGGACCACAATTTCCCAAAGATTGTGTTGATTGGATGTGATGAGCTTTGTTGATCAAGAGTGAAAGAGACATCTAAGAGGGGTTGTTGGGCTGCCATGAGTGGACATGTTGATCATCATCATCGGTGGGATCATTGTCTTCATTGTGGGCCATGAGACACGATCTCCTCTAGTTACCCCTAGGCATGGGGGGGGAGTTAACAACAAGCATTTAGACCATAGTTCCCATGGAAATTCTATAGTAAATACCCCTTTCTTTTCATATTCATTTCATAATTGAGGAAAAGAGAGTAGACCATAGGCCTCACCTTCTAGTTGGGTTTTCTCTCATATTGGGTTTCCCAGGTCACATCTTTTGTTCACTTTTGTGGATGGTGTGTTCATTTCCTTGTTCCTTTCATTTCAATTTCAATGATTTCCATAATTTCGAGCACTACAATAGTAATAATAAATATGAGATATACAGTATTAAACTAAATAATAAAATATTTCATAATATTGTAAGATCTTGTAAGGTATCCAACCACCCTTGTACCCGCTAGGATGGTGGGGTATTCAAAAATTTTCTCCAATTTCTACAATTTCTCCATACCATACAACTTTGATGCCATATAATTATTTTTCCTTGTCATATGATGAAATTATATATGCATAATGACATACAAACTCACGTTAATTCATGTAAACACACATAAATATAAAACACATAACTAATATTTAAGCATACAACAATTAAACTCATATTTACACATTATAAACATCATAAAAACACATATAATAGAACACTTATCTTTAATAATAAATTACGTCAACTGGATGCAGACATGGCATGTTGCTCTCAACCATAGGCACTATTGCACCAGGTATTTATGCAACAACCTATCCCCAAGATGGGGCTATGAGTCCACAAGGAAAAATGAGCATTCTTTCATCCAAATATCCCACCAATTTCACACCATGTTCACTCACACAACCATCCCAAATCACCACCCCTCTTTCCCCCTCCAATCTGCACAACCTAAAGAGGAAAGCCCCTTCTCTGCAATGTAGTCCCTCAAGCTATCACACCTCTTTCTTGGACTCCAGCACAAACTGGCCAAGAAATCATTGCTAGGATCTATAAAGATTCTTAATGGTAATTTTCACAATAGAATTACAATTACAATTCAACTTTTTTTACAGACTTCCTTCCATTCTTCTTGCAACTCGTACCAAGCTAGAATGATGTTAGAATGATTGGAAAAATCCTTAGAATCCTCAGAATGGTCCACTTTTCCACTAAACTCTCTACTTAAATATGTATTGCTTAAACTTGACAAGTGGCACCCATGTAGCCACCTTCCCCATTACTTGGGAACTTGTCCCATCACTTGGTGACTTTGGTATATCACATGAAATCAAGAATTAGGCTTAGGAGTATTTTATTATATTCTTGGTTAATCCCCCTTAATCACCCTCTTGTTTCCCTCTTGTGGAATCATAGCCCCCCATTATTTTGGTCCCCCTTATCTCATAGACAACGACGTGTTTTTTATTAATAACTTTAATTTACAACATTTACATCACTTGGTCCTCAACCATATTGTTCGACTCAAAGTCTAAATTACATTTTTACATTACATTACATTTCCACGGATCAAAATTGGGGTGTTACAAATCTGTTGTGATGAACTATTCCAATTGAATATTCATGACAATTTACATGTCATAGATGATCGATTTCCAAGCTCATTCCTCGAGCATAATATTGAAATCCTTCTTCCCCCTTTTTCAAATGCTACCCCATGGCTTTCATTTAAATGGAAATTTGGAGCTCCAATAGTGAATTAGTTCCAATGTGAATGATCCTCATCAAAAAAGGGAATCCCCAATGCTTGATAATGATCCTTGGGAGGCCAAAGGACTTAGAATGTATGAGCTAGTAGCTTAAATTCATCTTGCACACCACCCTAGTGCCATTCAAACTAACCCTATTTGTCATTAGTGTAGTGGGAATGTAGTTTTATTCCACTTTAGAAGGGTCACATAAGAATAGAAGGATTTATCGTATGAATCACGTGCTTAAATGAAAGGATGGTAGCGTGATCAAATAAGGAACAAACTTTGCATTTGATTTTACTTTATAAGGTATAAAGTAGCCATGGGGTGGCATCACTATGTTGCATTATTTTCCATTGATGATGCTTCTTTGAATGTTACTTAGTAAGGTATAAAGTAGCCACGAGGTAGCATGATTATGTTGCATCATTGTCAATTGGTGATGCTTCTTTGAGTTTTCACCTAAGTGTCACATATGAGCGAAATTGAGACAATAACAGGGGGCTTCAACTTCCTCTTGTGGAACATCTACTTCCAGCTCCTCATCATGAATATTTGTTGTAGCCTCTTTTCTCTAAGCTACCTCCATGGCATTCATTCTAGCCAACACGACCCTCAACATTTGAGTGATTTCATTTGCATCTTCTATATGCAAGCCTTTGCCACATGATGGTATTCCCGCTCTCCTTCTATCTTCCATATTACTGCTCTCTTCTACAATTCTCCCCATTGCAGTACTACTCAACAACTTCCCTTTGTTGGAATTTCTTTCCTCCCTCCAACAATTCTACCTGTCAAGCTTTACTTGGGAAGACTTGTTCTTCAATTCACATCTAGGGCTCAAACCTACTATCATACCAAAATAATGAAACATGGGTTGGTATTTACACAAGCAACAACAACCAATGTTATAAATCTACTTCAATCTGAGTAAACAATCCACAATTGGAAGCACATGCAAATTTTAAAGACACAAACACACACAGAGGGAAAACTCCAATGAGTCAACTAGTTATATATATATATATATGGATTTTGACTAATGAGAATTTCAAAGCCTTCAACAACTGAATTGGAACATAGTATTAATCAAACTCTCAACCAAGTTTACAATACCCTCAAGAAAAAGAAAAATAAAGGGAATGGCATGTGAGTTTCTCACACTTTCTATTACAAGGTTTTCCTCTCCTCTAAGCTTCTCTTTCTCTTTTTTCCGTTGTTCTGTTCTCTTCTTTTATTCTTTATCCCTCTTCCTTCCAAAATTTTATGTATATAATTAAAAAATCTCTTTCATTAAATGTCAATAACCTTTCTAAATACACTTAAATGCCTAGCTTGCAAAATAATGCATTTCTTCTTACCTAAAATTACATGACTATCTTTAAATAATTGTAAATTCAAGTCATTTGAGATCAGGGTTGAAATTTCAAATTGGAAAAGCTCTTTAACTTTGAATTTGACGATGCAAATTGAGCCCTAATACTCAGTTTGCCCATCAAATTCCATCCCTGTTTAGTATTGACTTACAAAATCAACCAATGGCCGGGCCATCCAATAACCTCGTCTACAATCAGATTAGTCGGGTTGACGTCAGCGATTACATAAGCGCTAACAAGTGAACTAATCAAACATTAAAGTTTTTTGAAAGAAAGCAAAGCCGCGGGGAAAATGGTAGCCGTAGGATGGAAGATGATCGACGGCTAAAACTTCATCATGGCATGACCTCATTTTTCATCGTAAATCGAAACAGAACCTTGCGAGAGTGTACACCGTTGGATGGGAGATGAACGGACGATTCAGATCTCCACAGCATTATACTTTTTTTTGTCGTCATTTTAAAGATTGGTTGGGGTTGTCTAAACATTTTAAGTTTGTCTTTTCATATGAATTCAGCTATATAAATTTAGACGAAATTGTAATTTTCTGTTTTTTAAATTACATTTTTGAATCCATAAATGAATCAATCTGTTGAAAAACTTGAAACACTAGGATTATATAAACCTAACTACTCAAATCTGCAGATTCAACAATTTCTTATTGACAATGGACACAATTAATGATCTTTTAACCTTATTTAACCTTAAACCCTAATCTGATGGCTATGCATTGAAGATGCTGGCATATTCTTAGTTGTCCTCCAAAATCAATGGGTCAGATTTATTGTTCATAACTTTCTTGCATTTATCAAGACATCCGTTAACATGTTTACTTTTTAACATTTACCTAATCACATTAAAAAATTACTGTAAGGATATATAATTGCCACTTTAAATGATTAAGTAGGATTAAACAGTATAGCAAAATATTTTATATTACCATAGACGGATTACGAATTACCACAGACATTTTATATTGAGGGCACGCATTCTCAGCCGATAGTTAAAACATTTAGACCATCTTCTCAATCAGCAAACATCCAATGAAAAGAAGATCAAATGATCCAGATTTCCACACCTACCAGTCCACTTTCCGTCACCATCAAATTCAACCAACTCATAAAATTCATCAAATTTGACCAATTACATTATTCTCATAACCATTCTGTCCACTTTAGAGAAAAAAGTTAACATTTAACTGTATTTGACAAGCAATTTGCCTGTCAAATTCTATCCCTTCTCGTCCCATAGTAAGCTGTGAGAAACTTTTGGTAATCACAAAGTCAGCGTTAAAAAACTTTTAATCGTAAAATGTTTTTACGCTCACTATGTGATTACCTTCTGTTGTGATTAACATAGGAACGCTGACAATGAACACTTTAACGCTGACTTTTAGTAAGATATACACCATTAAATTTTTATAATTATATATTTGATATCATGATTTTGGGATATTTTCATAGTTTCGCTTTTAATTGTTCTTCACAACTCAAAGTCAATATATATTTTTTTTATATTTTTGTTTGGTATTTTTTAAGATGTATTTTGTTTAAAATTTGATCCTAAATTCAAAAATTGTAGATTTTAAATATAACACATTAGTATGGATTCTGATAATAATTAAAAAAAATACCCAAAGTTTCATATTGGTATTGGTGTACTCACCATTAAAGAAAAAAATTCGGCCTGATATACTCAACCTGTGATAACATGAAGTGAACATACTGCATAAAATGTAAGTAATCAATTTAAATGATATATTCGAAAAGTTACGAAACTCCCAAAGTAGCCATTTATGCATCTCATGATTTCATGGACTTGACTCATGAGCCTTTGCTATAAGACCCACTATATATTTGTTTCATACTGTAATGCTTTCTCTGGAAATAATACATAAAGAGCACAGCAAGTAGCAGTGCTGATTATTAATTTCAATACCATAATTAACCTGGAAGAATGAAGAGGAACCAAGTGAAATAACCGGTATCTACAAGGGGTTTGTCCTTCAAAGTTAAAAGCCTCAAGACCTTTCCAGGGCCCAGGCTGTTGTTGGATTCTCATTCCCAGGAGAAGAGTCTATCAGCGATTCATCAGAAACAAGAGGTAACCCAAGTTAGGTTAAGCCATAGCAAGCTATTTGGCCCACACAGAATCCCCATGGGAGAAATTAGACATAGTCTGAGGAAACAAA
The DNA here is from genome assembly GCA_000966675.3 of Picea glauca. Taxonomy (NCBI): domain Eukaryota; kingdom Viridiplantae; phylum Streptophyta; class Pinopsida; order Pinales; family Pinaceae; genus Picea; species Picea glauca. The sequence goes on along the minus strand of JZKD02S1673673.1, from coordinate 47,055 downwards.
CCTCGTTTTATCGAGCACACAACCACTGTAATCCACCATCCATATCAATTGCGAGATTCGTCCCGGGCTGACCAAAGTTCTGCAGCAGCTTTATGACTAATACATTTACGCAATCCCTTAATGTTAATGGCCATTGAAGCAGAAACCAATAAACCCTAGCTTTCATCTATCCTCGGCTCCAGGATGAATCCCCTTGCTCGATGGGAATTTTTCTGCCCTCATCTGGACTCTGCGGAACGACCATCTTGCCTTTGCTTAAGAGTTTATTCAATGAACGGAAACGAATGCCGGGGGATTTGAGCGACTGSCCACTTGGCGAAAAGACCTGCTGATCATCGTTGGAGAATATCCTGGGAGAAGAAAAATTYTCCACTCTTCGCGGTATGTCGATGATGATTTTGTCTAGGGTTTTACCAGAACTGGATGTTGCCCCTTTGTCGAAGRMGGCGGAGTTCGACACGGAAGAAACSCTCTTCTGGTTTGCCCAGAKRAGCATGTCGGTGGGATAAGTCGGAGACGGGAGAACCTCGTCGTGCTTGCGCGAAGGGCAGAGGTCGATGTCGGGTTCCATGGAGGTCGATGCGTGGCCCTCTGAAACGGGGGGCACCTGCTGGTCCGTTTCAGAGGCACTCCCCAACGCGGCCTCCTCGTCGGCAACTCGGACTAGGACGGAATCAGCGGGCGTGTCGGCCTGGACGCTGGCTCGACACAGCGGGCAAGTCGAGTGCGAGTGGAACCACATGTCGATGCAGTCTACGTGGAAACTGTGGTTGCATTTCGGAAGCAGTCTTGCCTTCTCGTTCTCCTCGAATTCGCACAAACAGACGGCGCAGTCGAGCCCGTCTTTGTGATTCTCTGACTTATAGGCGAACACGGGAATAGCTTCTATCGCCGACTTGCTGAGGCCGACTTTCTGGAGCCTTGGGGGGTCCTGGTCGACGATGAAGGCCAGCCGACGGCGTCGGAAAGAGCCCCTGCGTCCCCAGAAGCAGCGCGCGTAGATATGCAGAACCAAAATGACGAAAACCACAGTGAACAGAATTACGATTGCTACCACCATCATTTTGCTGCTGATGTCAACCTCCTTCGAATCGTAACCTGCATCATCCCCGTTTAAACGACCATCGGTAGAACCCCTGTAGAAAGGATCATCGGTAGAAACCATGGCTGGATGCCAATTCGAAACTCAAAGCGCTCGGGGTAATTGCTGTTATTCTGTAATGCTCGAGCCGACTTAGAGGCCGTCTTATGCAAACGATTGTGAATTCGATTGAAAGAGGGATCAGATCAATTCGAGGAAGGCGGGGGTATGGAGCTATTCCAGGAAGGCAGGAAGGCAGGGAGGCTGCGGCCACAATGGCCTGACCGCCAGTTTTGTTCGATCACTGCGGTCAATGGTTTGCCCAACTCATCTTCCTCGAGATCCTCTTACGCCGCCCACGTGACGCCACCCCACCTTATGTTCCACGAAGCTTCTACATTATTTTAACTTTTTTCAGTGTGATAATTGAGTGGGTCTAATGCTTAACACGAAGCTTCTATATTATTTTAACTTTTTTCAATGTGATAATTGAGTGGGTCTAATGCTTAAGAACATGTGTTTCTTCTTAAGTGGTCACAGGTTCAAATCCAAAAGGGGTAGGGTATGTATACTTTTTACCAATTTGGTGTGCTGGCTTGACCGTGACCTTAAAAATAGATTATTATTATTATTATATTAATTTTTCAACTAGATAATAGTTATAAATCTCTTGTTCAAGAATACTGTCTCCTTTGATTGGAGGTGCGTGCAACCATCAAGGTTTGTCCCCATGTTTCTCTGTTTCCCACTGGTTTCCTCTCAAATCCAGATATACATGAACAAAAACAATTCCCATGTTGACCTTGAAGAAATGATATAATTTTCTTTTAATTTAATTATATATTATTTTGTTTTTTCTATAATAGGATTGATTTTGATAGTATATTAGTACACTTTTTTCAATTTTTTTTAATTGAAATATATTATTTAAAATGGACATTGAAATATTTTTTTTGTGATTAATATTTTTTTTAAATACCAGTAGTCAACTTCATGTTAAGTATGAAAGGAATTACACATCTCCCTCATACATAGATGTAGAAAGCATTTATTGACCAAATAATTTTTTTTGTTTTTACTTTCAATTACTCTCTAACATTAAAATATTTTTTTGTGTAATTAATATTTTTTTATATCCCACTTGCAAACTCCACGTTAAGCATTAAAGGAATAACACATCTCCCTCATACTAAGATATAGTAAACACCTTAATCAATTTTTTTTTTTTTAACTTTCTATTATTCTCTTCCATAAAATTGATATAAAAATATTTTATTTATGATTTACATAAAAAATATTTATTATTATTAATATATATATTTCTAAATATCATATGTCAATTCTATATTCAACATAAAATAAATTACACATATATCTACCATATCAAAGTATATTTGTTAAGGTGTATTCACTTACATTTTATTTTAGAGTCATCTAATTATTATATTTTTAAACTTAGAACCAAAAACAATATATAACCAAAATAAATCAAAAACTAAAATAGTTTAACAATTTTAATTTAATTAAAATTTTGATCTTTTTATATCATCAAACTTTTATAAAGAAAAGAAAATTGCTACTTATTACACTACTTCCATGGCGAATAATACATAATCATAGATTGGTTGTCTCTTTCAATTGGATCAATATGATATGATTATATGATATTTTTTTTTCAAATATTCTCTAAGTTAAAATAGCCTTTTAATTTTAGAGTAATGGTTAAGACCTCTTATAAAAATGGCAATCTACATTCTCATAAACCACCAACAAATACAATGATGTACTTAAAAAAAATTCCACCTAATAAAAACAAATAATATTATTCAAATTGTAATTTAGATAATATAAATATATTTAAAGATTATAAAAAGTATTTATAATTTTGAAATGAAGTATTTTGTAATTTTGTAATTATCTTATTTTAATTATCCATCTTGTAAAAAATAATTTAGTAACTTCGTAAAAAGTTCATTTACACAATCGAGAAAGTGTAATTTGAAGTAAGTTTCCATATTAAATAATTAAAATGATCTTACACTTCACTAAGCTTTATTGAACAATCTCCTTTGATTTAGGTGATTACATTGTATTTCTTCTCTTTGCCTTGAGGAGAAACAATCTCTTTTGATTTAGGTGATTATATTGTATTTCTTCTCTTCGACTATGATTTCTTGCTTTGAGGATAAACAAGCGCCTTTGATTTAGGTGATTACATTGTATTTCTCTTCGATTATGATTTCTTTCCTTGAGGAGAAAACAACTTATTTTTTGATGGGGAGATTTTTTTTTTATATATATATATATATATATATATATTTTGATGGGGAGATTATATATATATATATATATATATAGAGAGAGAGAGAGAGAGAGAGAGAGTGAGAGAGAGGCCTTTGATTTAGGTGATTACATTGTATTTCTCTTCGATTATGATTTATTTCCTTGAGGAGAAAACAACTTATTTTTTGATGGGGAGATTTTATATATATATATAGAGAGAGAGAGAGAGAGAGCCTAATGGTTGTGTTTCCTCCTAAGAGGTTACTGGTTCAAATCTAGAGGTGGATAGGGTGAATAAATACTAACAAGAGTTACAAAAGAATCACCAAATCACATTCCTCAATATGTTGTAATAGATTCTTATTGAGGTTTTAATTATTGTTATTATGCAAAAGGTATACTATAGAAATAACTTTTGAATAATAATATAGGAACATCATCTTATTTAATAAAGACACAAAACACATATAATGTGATAGTTTATGTATGAAATAATATTATTTATATAAAAAACATGTATAAACACAAAAGACACAATATTATTAATATAAAAAAACATGTATAAACACATATAATGTACAAATTTATTGACAAAATAATCTTATTAATACAAAAAAAATGTATATAGATATGTGTATCACAATAATTTGATTCCTCAAAATTGATCAATGTCTCAATGAATCTATCTACGATGTCTCAATCTATTGGAAGGCACCAGTTCTGTCATTTCCCTTAGTTGGAATCTAGCTAGTTTGGAAATTTGTTACTAGGGTAAAGTACAAATTGGAGCATATCCTTGGGTCAGTTATGGGGATATATATGGATCACCTTTAGGATAAATCACTATTATGCAAAGTTATGGGATCTATAACTTAGGGTACACAGTTTATGGTGTTAACACTACAATGTGGAAACAAGAGTGGACTAGTGGTTAGATGTTAGGGTTGTTTGAGGAGGGGAATGGTCAATGGAAGTATATGTAAATTAACTAAAAAATATCCATACTAGAATAGATGGAGAGGTGGACATGTTCGTTTGGTCTAGGATCTTACCAAGCTGAAGAAGAATAGTGGTGAAAGGTTTTTGAAATGAACAAAGTCCATTTATTAAATGTCCAATTTAAAAAGGACAACCACTTAAAATCCATATAGGACAAGTAACAATAAATAGTAAATGAGATATAAGTTGATGATATAATTCCATGTGATAGTGCCCATATAGCATTGACTAATCACAATGGTTGATAGGTCATGTGCGTTCATTAAGTCAGGTCTTTTAGATAGGATGTGTCCTTTCATCTACTATTAATTATTATTGTTATTATTATTTACTAATATGTGTATGTTTATGTTTATATATTGATATATTTATATTCATTACATTGCCTACCCCTTTTAAAATGCTTTGTCCTTAGAGAAAAAAAGGTTGTGTCTTTATTCTAGCTTGTAATGTCTTCTCATAATTCTCTATTCGTGAAGTTGTGATGGTTGATGATACAAGACGATATGGTCTTCCAAGTGTTGAGCAAAATTGTCAAATGGTGAAAGGGTATAACCACCCTAATTCAATCTGATTTGGATTTGTGTGGTGACGACTTTTGTTTCGAGACTAAATTGTAACATAGTTAATATTATTTGAAATGTAGTTTGAGTATTGTCTTTGTTTTAAACAATGTCGATACAATCATGGGTTAAAGTATCAACTCTTGTGATTAGGATGTCGATACGGCATCCTTGTAACATGAACCTTACTTACCATATTTGTAGTGTTTTCTTATTTCATGTTTGGTAGTATGTCTTCTTGCATACTTGTGCCACTTTGTTAATCACCAAATGTTTATTAGTAGAGATACTTGGATTTTCCATCATTTGTACTTCAATACCTGATGATATCCCTACTTCCACTGGATCAATCATTAATTCTTTGTTGACTAGTGGTTCCTTGTTGACACATTGATCTAACTTTGTTTGTGTTTTCTTCTCATCCTTCAATTTCTTGATTTTTGCAAGAAAACTTTGATTATGGTTCCTTAGGCGGAGAAATTTCTCATCATTTTCTAACTTGTCAAATTTATTTTAGGCTTCTGACTCTTCTTCTCAACCTTTAAGCTTTTGATTTGTTCAAACAATTTTTTATTAATCTTTATCAAGGAAGAATTTTCTTCATCCTTCACTTATAATTTCTTCTAGAAACATTGATCCCCTATTCTAACTTTTGATTGCACCGTGTCTTATTCTTTGACTTCTTGATTTGTGCAAGTAGTATTTCACTATGCTCTTTTAGGCGATAAATTTATTTGTTTTTATCAATGAAAAGCTTGTCAAATTCTTTTTGCACCTTTTGTATTGACTTCTAATTATCCTAAAGGATGAAATTTGAGATATTTATGTATGGAAGCAGAGTAATTATTCTGGAAATTCTAAATGATGAATGACCAAAGGCTAGATAAAAAAATAGCTCTGAATATTCATTTACCGAATATTCAATTTAAAAAGAATAGGAAGTTAAAATCCATATAGGACAAGTAATAAATTTGAAGGATAATAGTACAAGTGATAAATGTATTTAAATAGTGAATGAAAGCCAAGTTGATGATGCAATGCCATGTGATAGTGTACTTTACCATTAACTAGTCACGATGGTTGTCCTTCATTAGGTCATATCTTTTAGATAGGATGTATCCCTTAATTTACTGTTATTTATTATTGTTATTATTTATTGATATTTATATATTTATGTTTATATATTGATACATTTATGTTCATTACAGTTTTATTGCATTTATTGCAGATGGAAACCCTACGCAAGTGTGGTTTTCATGTGGCTTGTGTAGAGAAACATAGCACTAACATGGGAGGGGGCTCTCCAAAGCAAAGTAGAGAGGTTGGATTGTTGTACATTGTGCAAATAGGGTTTTGAAACCATATGTCCTCTATTGATTAGCTATCCATACACTATCACTACTACATATTGAAAAATTTGCGACGAAAGTACTCTTTCATCGCAACATGCAAGAGAAAAAGTTCATTTTTTTCTAAATCCACCTTGTATTCGTCGCTATCTCGATGCCTTCAGTTTGACTAAATTATTATGGCCAATGTTCGTCGCAAGAGCAATGACTGTAGTTTGTTTGTCTCTCTTGTGACGAACTTTGACCATAATAATTGACCTTAAAATTGACCGTTGAAAATGACCTAAAATAAATAGGTGGAAAAGAAATATTTTTAGGTCACTATCGTCACAACTGCGACGATAGTGACCTAAAATTGGCCTATAAATATTTGACGATTTAAAGATGTTGCGACAATCTTGTTATAACAATGACAGTTCTGAAAGGGTATTTTTGTGCGGAAAAATGTCGCAGAATGTTGTTAGAGGTGGGGAAAAAAGTAAAGTGAGTGAAAATGGTGATGGTAGATGTTATTGCCCTTGTAAAAAATGTTGCCTCAAATGTCACGTAAGAATTTTAATAGCAACAACTACGAAACATTGTAAGAAATATGGTCACATTGATGGTGGATCGAATGAATATCATCCAATGGTAATTAGCTATATATTCATTATCTTTTTTTTATTTTTTCAATTATATATATATATATATATATATATATTGTTTGAATGTTTGTTATAGTATACGTTAATTTTGCATGATTGTTTGTAATTGTAAAGTTAGAGTTTCCCTCTAACTTTCCGCAGAATATTGCACCAAGTATAAGTAGAAATGGTGTTGTACAAGATGAGGAACATCATCATGACCAAGCAAATGAGGATCTCATGGAAAAAGATGATGGGACAAATCAAGCTAATGATCCCATGGAAGAATATGATGGGACAAATCAAATGATCCAAGATTTGTTTTCGCAACCGGATGAGGATGGGGAAAATGATGGTATTTATGATGAACCTCTATTAAAAAAGGCAAATAAACAACTTTATGAAGGATCAAGAGCAAATCGTCTCTCCACTACATTGTTGTTGGTGAACTTAAAGGTTATGAATAATTTGTCGAACACTTGTATGACAGAGATACTAAGGTATGTAATATGTTTCATCTCATACTATACATAGATGTTGATTTTTTTATATTTGTTTTTAGTGTTAATTAATGTGTAAAATAAGAATGCAATTTTTACGATTAATATTCTTACATTAACTAGTTGTTTGTTATGTTGTAGATTGTTAGGTGAATTTTTGTTACCATCATCAAATATTTTACCTCGCACATATCGAGGTTTGCATGCCATTATGAAAGACATTGGAATGGATTATCAAACTATAGATGCATGTCCTAATGACCATATTATATATTACAGACAACATTCTTCGAAAACCGAATATCTGCAATGTCTTATCAGTAGATATTTAACTGATCAAATAACAAAAAGGGTGCCTCGAAATGTTCTTCGTCATATTCCCATAATTCCACGTTTGCAGCAATTGTTCAGGTGTGAAAGCATAGCACAATTTATGGATTACCATGCATGTAACATAAGTGGAGATGGTGTTCTTCGAATGCCTGCCGATGGTTCTGCATTTAGAGAAAATTGAGGAAAAATGGGTAGATTTCAAAGATGAACCTCGTAATGTTAGGCTTTCATTGGCAACTGACAGTGTTAATCCATTCGGAGAGCTTAGGTCTATTTACTCAGTGTGGCCTATTTTTGTTATCAACAATAACATTCATCCTTGGATGTCAATAAAGAGGGAGCACATAAAGTTGACAATGATTGTTCCAGGTATTTGTTTACATTAATTTTTTGAATTTGACATTTTCATTTGTTTCAATTTTTGCACAATATCTTGTGTTTATTTATTTAATTATATATATTACATGATATCATTCCTTTAGTAATTATGTGTAATTTCAAACAATTAGGTAAGTACCAGGTTAAAGACATAAATGTATATATAGAGCCTCTTATCAACAAGCTACTAAATTTATGGGCTGGCATCACAATGTATGACATATGTAAACAAATCGGGGAGAAGAAATTTAAATTCCGTGGAATACTTTTATGGACAATTCATGATTCCCCTGGACTAACACATTTTTGTGGTAGGTATAAGCATTCTAATATTTCTCTTTAATACTATATAATATTTTAATGTTATCATGGTGCATGTTTACTTTTTAAATAATCTCATTGTATAATTGACATTAATCCATTTGTTGCAGGTCTTCAAACAAAGAGTAAATTTGCATGTCTAGTTTGTGGCCCTAAGATGAAGTATAGTCATTCAAAAAGTTTAGGAAAGATGGTGTTTGATGAGTATAGGCACCTTCTTCCTAAGAACTATAGGTATTGTACTATTGGAAAACATATTTTCAATGGGAAAGAAGAGACTGGTTTAAAACCACAAAGAATGACACCTCACCTATGGAGGTTGGAATATAATAGAAATCATCAAGGTACTCAATTTCATAATGTA
>JZKD02S1673673.1:10441-21697 GCA_000966675.3 Picea glauca | reverse complement strand
AAGGGATGTGACTTCTCACACCCACCCTCTTACATGAATTCAATGATTGGATTTTGGAAAACTCAACAACAATTAGAAAGTTTATGCACAATGATAATAATTTCAGGAATGTGGGTTTGGAATAATACCTATGCATAAGTTCCCCTTGGACAACTCTCTGTTATGAAATCATAGCCCCCCATCATTTTCATCCCTCTCTTATTGTAGCCAGTGATTACTATTTTTATCAATTATTTAAATGTACATAATATTCAATTCAACCCCCAACCACATTGAATAAATACAACTCTTAGTCACAACACATCGGCTCACTAGCCTAAGTCACATTTATACATTTACATTATAATTTGTGGGGATTAAAATTGGGGATGTTACAAGAAAGGAAATTTCTTCCAATATTCCCTAGGGATTTTTTAGAAAAAATGGGGTATATACCTAGTGTTGTGTTAGGCTAAATATGAAGGTGTCTAGATGGTCAAGCAAGTATTAGGGAGGTGGAAAGATGATGTGTCAAGGTGTTTTCTAGACTTTCCAACTCACTATGGTGGAATACATGACACAAAAATATTGTATTCTTGAATCAATGTAAGAATGCATTGAGTAGATGTGCATGAGTAGTTATGAAGGTGTGCAAGTTGTGGATATGCACACATACATGATTCCATAGATGCTTGAATGTGTTATGTGAATGCTTTTTTGTGTTATATTTCATTAAAATTAATATGTGAATAGATAAAATGATAGAATTGTTGCTAACTCATGAATTTGGGATCATTTTAGGAGTTGTTGTAGATGTAGTGAAAAAATTGCATGCCAGAGTAGTCATATTTGGATGGACTACATGAAATCTCTATCAAGAGAATACAGTTATGAAAAATTATGATGGCTAAAAGAAGGAAGGCTTTGGAAGAAGGCCACTGGAACTTTGTGGTTGCTACAAGTTATTGATTAGAGATGGCAGTGGATGTGTGGTAGTAAGTTGGCACTCTCCTTACATGTGGAAAAATTGGCAAGATGGATCACCTAAGGGATTATTTAGCAAAGAAGGGGATGCCTGAACCTGGAAGGGTAAGTGTTTAAAGGGAGAAGCAACTCAAATGAATTTGTTGCAAAAAATGCATGTGGCATGAAGAATAGAATCAATAAGGGTGTGTCAAAATGAACATCGCAACTAATGAATGAAGAAATGAACTAAATACCTAGAAAGAAGAACACCAAGGAGGGTGTTATTTCAAGGGGGAAATAATGCAATACCCTCATGAGAATGAGAACAATGTTTGTGGAAGCATAAGGAGACTTCCAGGTATAACTAGTATGTATATTATATTGCAAGATCATGATGCTCATGATAAAGGTGCAATGGATGCAGTGCAACTTTGAAGAAGTGACATGTGAGCTAGAGGATGTAATGTGGGAAGCATACTTACATTTTTTTTAAATGATGATGTAAATGAAAATTTTGATGTAAAAATTATTGTATATGTGTATGGTGATGTGCACTAAGAACAGTGCAAAATTTGGGGGGAGGAGAATGTAACACCCCAGTTTTGATCCCGAATTAGCAATGTATGTATATGTATACATGAGGAAAGGATGAAAGATGAATAAAAATGTAACATGTGAATGTACAATTAATAATAACAAAACAATGCATCACCAGCTATAGATGGAGAAGGACAAAAAACATGGGGGGTTGTGATTCCAAAAGAGACAAAAAATGGGGCTTAGGAGGCTCAAAGGGTGCCAAGGTAATACAACAATATTTTATTCCTAAGCCTATGTCCTTTACCTTGTGTTATTCTAAGTCATATTAACCTTGGGATTAGTTTCCAAGTGAGATACGTGGACTTCTTAGGAAGACAAGTGGTGAGTTTCTAGCATGCAAATATATTCTATGACTTTTGGTTATGAAAGGGTGGTTCATCCATCATTCTTCCCAAAAGTTGTGGGGAGAGCCTATGTTTCCACGGCTATAATAAAATCATGGGTATGGATGTTATGAAAATTGTGAGAAATCTATGCCCACATGTAAGTGAAACTACTATCATTGATAAACTCCATTACAACTAAAACTCTATGGAGTTCTAAATATAAAGAATTCCTAGTCAATCTGTGTTGAATCCATGAAGTGAAGTGGTATAACCCAATGGATTGTGTGTTAGAGAAGGGGATCCAATTCCTTGGGTTGTGCAGGTTGAAGGGGAAAGAGAGATAGTAGAATTGGGAGAGTCATAAGAGTTAATAGATTGTATAAATTGTAGGAATCGGGCTATGCAAGAGGACTAGATCCAGCCATAGGGAGAGTTTTTCCTTGTGGACTCATAGCCTCATATCGAGGGTGGCCCTACTGCAGAAATATTGCAGGAAATAGAGAGCCTATGGTTGGGTGGAACATCCCTCATCTACATCTGTTTGGTGTTTAATTCCAAAATAATAAGTGTGATTTCTTATTTTTATTATGTTGAATTTAATGATGTTTATGTTATTCATCAGTTTTTGTTTTGGTTACATGAATAAGTCTGCATATGTAACATTGAATGATTAATTATACTTTTATAAGCTTGCTTTCCATGTTGCATGCATTAATTTATTAATATCAAGATAGAGAGGATTATGGTATCAGAGAAAGAAGTTGAGTGAAATGTTTGGTTTTCAAGAGGTTGTACCCCATATCCTCTATCCATGATAGAGAGTATTGGGTATGTTACACCTCTAGCTCTCTTACTAGCACCTATGACCAATGTAAAAAATATGATTACCATAGAAAAATCATATTATAAGCATCATCACATATTTCAAAAATCATTCCCACTTATGAGTGACCATAGTAGGACATAAACTTCTGAAGAAACAAGGACCATCACAATTTCAACAGTCAAACAAGGTGAGGTCCACTCTCATGTACTTGTAACAATTTGTCAAACATGTATAACAAACATGTCTATTCATAATGATCTACCTCCACAAGAAGGTATTACAAACTTGGTGAACATGGCTAGATCTTCACATTAGTTCTTCATCATTAGGCAATAGCTCCAATATCCTTAAAAAACCACCTCTTCTTGTAGTACATTGCTCTACATGGAAATATGGTATTTGCATCTCATTTCCTCTCCCTAAATCCATTCCTCAATCAACATGAAAATGGGGATGCTTTTGATCTAAATCGGGAGGAACTTATATGGAATAGGGGTGTCAACACTCAACTAGTACCTCCTTCCCAGAAGGAGCAGCCCCTCTTAACAACACATTCCTCAAGGAATTAGTTAGAGTTTGTTAGATTAGATACATATTTTCATCTCTTAACCTACATGCATTTGTATTGTTTATCATTTCTTTTAGCTTTCAATCTACGTGCATTTTTATTGTTTAGTATTTCTTTCAACTTTGAATCTACACGCACTTAGTTTACATGAACCTGTTGTACAATTATAAAAAAAACCTTTTGCCAAAAGAACAAGACAAATAATTTTCTCTCATATTTTTCATTTCATGTTTTATTATCCGGTTTTCTACATATATTGTTGTGTTTCAAGATGTAAAATACCTTTTTTCAAGATGTAGGTCTTAGTGGACGTTAATCATCATCATCATCATCATCATCAAACATTACACCAATATTTATTGACCTACTTTAAACTGATCTCAAACAGAATACTATAATAATGTACAATATGCAAGGATTATTAAAGACTTAGATTTACTACAATGTAGAATTAAAACAATGCAACAATGACATAAGGGTGTGAATCTACTTGGTAATTTCGTTAGAGATAATAACAAATCTGCAATATTGCGAATCAAAATTTTGATATAATGAAAACTTTTTCTTAATATAATTTATTATTGTTATATTTATTCTATAATTTAAATTTTTGTTTTCAAAAAATGCAATACTTTTTAAAATGATGATGATGATTAACATCCACTAAGACCAAATTGATCTATAATTATAACTATTTGATAATATAAAAAGAATAATATAATTTTCAAAAAAAAATACATATACATAATCACATTTTAAGTAACCTATAAAATTTCACAACATAATCAAACAATGTAGAGAATTATTTACAACCATCTCTATAGATAGAACACTTAGGATACTTAAAGAGGAATAAATAATATATGGATTGATAATAGAACATTTAGCATATCACTTGATATTAAATATTATTTAAGGTGTCCGATTTTTAATTATAAAATTCTTTAATATCTAAGTTATTATAAATTATAAATGATATATGGGATAAAGAACTTTTATTGAGTGTATTTTTATTTATATAAGTGATTCTAGTATTTTATTCATCATTGGTTATTAATTAGTTAGTTTTTTACTACAAATAATTATTTTTTATAATATTTAAATTGGTTTTATAAAACATGTTATTGGCTAATAACTTAGAAGTCTTATAACTGAGCTCTTGACATTATGTAATTAGATAACCTAAGTTTTAGGTTTGGATAATAAATTCAAATATAATGTTCATATTCATTCTTAGATAACTTAATCGTCTTCCCGATTGTTATCACTATAACAATTTCCCTATACATAAAACTTTTGAAACTTATTCTAAAGCAACTACATAACAATCTACAAAATGATCTTGGTCCTTGGTGCTCAGATGAAAAAGAGGAAAAGGAACTCTCTTGGATTGTGCAATTTCATTATCTGTCTCAAAGGATTGAAGTAGTAAAAATTTGTATTGTAGTTGTCATTTATCCAAATTTGGGGTAGCTTTACTAAGAACAATGACATTAGTTTTCGAGGACACCATTGATGGATTCTAAATTTCTTAACGCATTGCTAATGGAAATATTTTCCCTCGAGAATTTATTTTTTATTGTATTCAATTTAGTGCATGAAAGTGTCCATGGATAGGCATAAACTTGCCTCTATTACCTTTTATCTTGCAAATGTTACTTGCCCTATCATAATCTATAAATTTTAAAGAGATCAAACTATAATACATTTATATTCTTATTATTTTCTTTTTATATGTATATTACTATTCTCCTTTTTATTATGTATGCATTTTTTCGCCATTATCCTTTTCATACTACTATGCCTTACCCTTTAGCGTGCTCTCTCTATGTATATCTCTATCCATTTGAATGGAAAGGCTTAGTTTCATAATGAGTGCAGATGGGTTTTCTCTTTTAAAGTATAAGATGGTTATATTCTAGAATATATATATGTATAATGGAAATTTTTTAAGAATGGTTGGCTTGCTTTATTTATATATATATATATATATATAGAGAGAGAGAGAGAGAGAGAGAGAGAGAGAGAGAGAACAACAATAATGAGAATCTTCATTTTGTACATGTTCATTTTATTTTAGAAGTTATATAGATTCAAGGTTTATACATGGTTATGCAAGTCTCGTTTTGGTTTCATTCCTCCTTTTAAACCTAAAAGGAAATAATTTCATTCTATGTGTACACTGTTATGTCATTCCAAAGAAAAAATTCAAACTTTCTTCATTTAATCAAGAACTTAGTTTACATCTATGCAAGTTACAAGGATTTGAGCTTATTTATAGCTAACTACATCAATGCATATAATTACAATGTTTGTGTGTATGTGTGTGTGTGTGTGTGTGTGTGTATTATTCTAGTCTCTCATAATTATATGTAGATAAGTTCATTTCAAATGAACATACCTGATGAATAGTGTTTAGAAAAAATATATTAATTGGTTGGGAAAATATGTAAATCATCTCCATGTTTATGGTAATTCACATCTTATACAAAATATATATAATTTGTTTGCATAACTCAACAAAAATAAAAAGTGGAGGAGAAAAAATGGTTTATCCATGCAAATTAAGTATATCATTCAAGGCTTTGGTTAGGAAAATGTCCCATCATTAATTGTCTTCCTTCCATTGTTTCCTCTTGTTCATATTTTCATACCATTCAAGTTTCACCTCTCCTAATTATATGCAACTCCTATGGTTTCCATGGCTTCCATTCCTATAAATTTCATGGCAATTCTATGTGCATGAGACCAATAACAACATGTGGGAATATGGAGGGATTTGTTTTTGTTGATAAGAGGAGTGATGGGTTGGATTTAATAGGAAAACCATGGTTGATTCTACATATGTATTTGTGTATATAATCATGAATAGTTAATTATGTTTAAGATTCAATTTATGCACATGTGATTTGTTATGTGATTCAATTCCTAGTCATAAGCATGTGCATGAGAATTCAATTGGGTTTCCACTTGTGAGTTTTGATTATGTAATGTTAATTCCAAACTTTTTTTAATATGAATTTTCCTTTACTATTGTTAGAAACCAAATTGGTTCTAGTGGGAATTCTAAATGAAGAGAAATGAAGAAATTTAGAGTGGTTATGCCCCAATGACTAAGGGAGGAGGGTCCCAGTACACCATAGAGTCGTATGAGAAAGATTTTAAAACTATATTGTTATTGGTTGAGTATGTGAATTGTTTAATGTCCAATATTACATTTGTATGAAAACTATTTGACAAAATGCCTTTGTGAGAACCATGTTGATTTCATTAAGCATAGTGATGAGTTGATGGTTAAGATTCATATGATAGGATAGAATTGTGTCTCTAGGATTTATTATGGAGTGAATCTTCTATGATTATGGGAAGTTAGTGACCAAATATCATGGAGTAGGGAAAATATGGATTTTCTTATATCTTATCGATGAGATTTAAGTATTTATATCCATTGGGTGTGTAAGAATATTTCCTTTGAGATGACAACCGTATGAAAATAATATGGAATTTGGATGAAGTTGTGGATATTTAATAAGGTTCATGTTCCACTTCATGAAAGAATATAAACTTGTAGGTTTTTCATGAGCTTCAAGTATCAAACTTCATGAATGAAAATTCATCTAGCATTTTGATGGGGAATTTAGTGTTCAAACTAGTGGATATTGTTAGTAAATGTTCTCGTAGTTAATTGTGAATTCAAAGGATCAATTATGGAAAAATTTAATTGGGACAAATAGAGGAAATTGATAGATTTGGTTAAGTACCCAAATATGTTAACTAACATAAATATGACAAGGAGGATAAAATGAAACTAGTCATTAGATGACCCTAGATTAGTTATCGAAAAGGATTGTGTTATCATGTTAAGGAATGTTTGATTCATCTTATGAGGTCAAAACATGGGATTACATGCATGGTTATGTCAATGTAACATGTGATTAAGCAAGTGATGAAACAATTTTTCATATATGAGATTGTGATATGATAGAAGGAAATGCAATGAGTAGACATGGGTAATAATTTGAATAATTCATTGTGTAACAATTATCTAATAACTTGATGATTAAATAGGGGATGAAAAAGTTATATTATAAATGGTAAGTCACATAGGTATTTCTACATTGTGCACCTTCGTCATCAATGGGTTTCGGGATTGGAGACCAAAACTTCTTTGAATAGATTCTAAGAGAAATAGATGGAATTGGAACCTTCTCATCATAACGGAAAAAAGATGGATTTTTTAGAATTATTTTCATAATCATCGTTCATCAACATCAAATAAACAAACACTGCAACTCATAAAACATGTTCCATGAAATGTGTGTGTGTGTATTCAAAATCATCTCAAGTGTACAATTTTTACAAAATGGCAAATCGTGCCCAATATACAAAACAAAAACAAGTGCCCAAACATGGAAAAGTGACATATGGTGCCCTAGATACAAAAAAACACTCATTGATCACTCATTGACCATTTCCACCCTCAAAAATATCAAGTGCATCCCGAAACTTGATCTTTCTTCTCTTACTTGAAGTAGCATCTTGAGTGGTTTTGTGCCTAGGTGTGGTTCATCTCTCCAGAGAATAGAAAATGAAACAACATTCTTATAATATTTTTTCAATAATGAATTAACAAACTTACAAAATTATACTTTATAATTCAAGATAAGAAAAATCACCACGGATGATACGGATAATCGTGAAGGTGTTACCCTCCTTCGACACCCTAATCTCTTAGTGATGCCACCCTAATACAATTACAAAGATGAAAGCATGAAATTTAAACAAAAATCCATAAAATAAATTATATTCATGATACATAGAAATTAATTAACAAATTATCTCACCATGAATAATTGGGAAACAATGGAGAATCTCTAGCAAGTGGAGCACTTGGCTATACAACCTGCTCTGAGGCAACATCTTCTTTGGAAGCCTCAATGGATGGCACAATTTGGTCTACAATAGAGATTATGTATGGGTCACGTACATGTGCATCCATCGTGGATGCATTATATGGAAGAGGTGGTGAGGGTGGGTCACATACAAGTGCATCCACTGTGGATGGATGCGATGGAAAAGGTAGTGGGGGTGGGTGGTGTACAGGTGCAACCACTATGGTTGGATGGGATGGGAAAGATGGTGGAGGTGAGTAGTGATAAACCCCATAGGTTGTATGAGTGATGGTAAAACCATTGGGATGGAAAGAGGTATCCCAAGAGCTAGGTCAGGGTGGCCAAGGACTGGACTAGCCCTGTAGCTAGGTGGAAATAGTGGGGGGAATGCTCGTAGTGGTGGTGAATGAAAGGGTGGTGGTACAAGAAACCTAGAAGTGGATGAATAAACTAGAATACATATTTAGAATATTTGTTTTAGTACAAAAATGTAAAATTTAACCAAAATAATATAAAAAAAATCACATTTAAAGAATATTTAACTCGACACATGATACGTGTGAAGGGGGTGACTTTTCCATCCCAGGTGGACATAATTCATCATCGTATGGTACTGCAACTTATAGAAACACAACAATATTATATTCTGGGATTTCAAAGAATAAGAAAACAATTGTGGTGAATTTATCAAAGGTGACACATACTTGTGTATGCACTACACCAAATGTGCAAGATGCATCTACTACTGCATCAACGGTGGAAAATGGAACTAATGCATATACTGGCATGGAGGGTATGATATAAGAGTGTAGTAACTACAAACATCATATAATAAGATATGGAAAAAATACACAAATACATACACACACACACACACACAGAATGAAGAACATAGAGATGGTCAAGATACTAACTTCCTCCATAAAACTCTTATGTCTACTAGCCTCCATCAGCCCATAACAAATATACCAACAACTAGAGAATCTATGAGCATCACATGAACTCTTAATCTATCCATATTCCCTCTCCCAACAATACTCTACTCCAGGGCTTGAAGCTACAACACCTCTATGAACATCACCTAAAGGTTCCTCCTACCAAGATAATACAACAAATTTTTCATGTTGGACCAGGCTCTAATTCAAATATGATAACAATAATTGTGTTTGGGTAATTCCTTTTGTGACAAGAGGGTGTTGAGAAAGGGGGTTAGGTACTCACCTAGGAGGATGAGTACCTAGCACTAGGTCATGCCTAGTGCTTTATTTATCTTGTGTGCACCCATGCCCCAGACCCTGGAATTCACCAATGTCAAAGTAGTTGACATGCTAACCCAAAATAATATATGCCCATAATTTCCTAAGGAAATATTGAGGAACCTCTTATTATTGCAGGGAGGTTTGTCAAACACCATAAACCACCTATCCATCCAATTATCCTTAAATTGTTGGTGGATGCACCAATCCATAAATTTTTTTATCTTTGTGATTGTTGGTTGTAGTCTGGTTCTAGGATCAATGAATAGTTACATCAATTCTTGTTTTGTAATGTTTAAGTCTCTCACTTGTTTTTTGTCTATGTCAGTCCTGTAATATTCAAACATCCTAGCCCTGCAATCAAAATAATGGTTAATTTACCTTAAGTGCTTGAAATGGATGATCCAATGGTGTCCAAGGAAGTAGCTAATGACAATCGAGTGGGCTCTCTGGTACTCTGTAAGTTTTGGACAATAGATCTAAGACAACTCAACCCTTCATCAATTTTCGTTTTTACATTTATTGGTTGTGGGTTGTGGTTTGGTGTTCCTTCCTGTGGTTGTGGGTTGTGGTTTGGTGTTCCTTCTTGTGGTTGTGTCAGGTTTTGGTTTTCTCTAGGTTCCATGTTAATTAGTGTGCTGCAATTTAATAATGGAATGTATATAAATTAGGTTCATTTTTTAAATTAATATAGAAAATTAAAAAAAACATGAAATTAAGTAGTTTAGGAAATTAAAAAAACATGAAATTGCATGTGAATAAATACTTGGAAAACCTCAGAGATGGCATCAGAATTGTGTGGAAACCTTGTCATCAAATCCCAATTTTCATCCATAGACAAAACCCCATGTTATGTATAAAACCCATTATTAATCCCTAGATATTGAATTGTTACATTTCAAGTGTTATATTTGTATGTAGGATAGAACCCTTCATTGCACCCTTTCATTAAAATTGTACCCTTTGTCTCCAATATATATACCAAGGAGACCTAGTCTCAGGATCATCTTATCTCATCTCATATTGTATTCTAAAATGGATATATTGTAAAAGGATGTTTCCCCCTCAAACTAGACTATATTCATTGACTCTTTATCATTTTTAAGGCATTGGATCATAACATTTGGTATCATAGCTTAGGGTTATTCTTCTTCAATAAAGTCATCTTGGAATTTTTGCTATAAAACTTTTTATGTGATACTTAAGACTGTGAAATTCATAGGTTACTTAGGAGACAGATCAAGTTACCTCTAGTAAAAAATTTAGGTTTTGGGCCATTATACTCTTGGAGATATAGCCTATGGAGGATAGGGTTTCTAACTCATCCTGAATTCAGTTTTAAAAGAGTCATCTTGGTATTTTCGCTATAACCTTTTTTGGGGGGAGGTTTCAAATAGTGAAATTTTGTGGAGACTGAGGATACATGTCATGGTATAGGTGGTCCAAATTTTAGGTCATGTATGTCTATAATTTTAGATATATATTCCATGGAAGACAAGGTTTGTGACTAATCCTAAAATCAATTGTAAAAGAGTCATCTTGGAATTTTCGTTGTAATTTTTTTCTGTGAAGTTTCAGACCCTGCAATTTTCAAAATCATGAGGATACATGGTGAGCTATATGTGGAAAAAATTTCAGATTTTGAGTCATTATAATTTGTGAGATATATCTCATAAAAGCTGGGGTTGTTTACTGATCCTGAAATTAGTCTTAAATAAGACATTTTATTATTTTTCTATAACTTTTTATCAGTGAAGGTTGAGACTATGAAATTTTCAAGAGTTTAAGAATCCCTATAAGAGAAATATAGGATGAAATTTCATACTCGGAAGGGTTCAAAGTT
>JZKD02S1673670.1:807987-825971 GCA_000966675.3 Picea glauca | reverse complement strand
CACATGGAGTGCCATGTGTGACAAACTTTCTCCAGATCATACTCCTCTATGAATTGAGTTGAGTTGATATGTGAGGACATTTATTCGAGAAGGGATAAGTGGAACACTTATTCGAGAAGGAATAAGTACAATTGGGATTGTCGCCCATTGTCCCATGTGGTGATAACACGAGGACATGACAAGGGAGTTGACCCTTGATGTCTCACACTATGGGGAGTTGACCCTAAGTGTTCATAAGTCCACATGGGAGTGCCATGTGTGACACATATTTTACAACTATGGTGGTTTTGTACCACTGGCATAGACTGTGTGTCTCTGGACAGTAGTTGTGTACTACTATGGAAAGATACCTCCCTAGCTAAGAGGGAGTGTTGATGTTTAAGCATCGGGTAGAACTTTTCCTTGATTGGGCTGCAGACCAATGGAGATAGGATATATTTATCATAAAGGTGCACTTGTGATAAATGGGCCTAGACATTGTCCTTCCTTGACCATGACAAGGAATAGTATGGACTCGAGGTTTTTGAAGTGCTTTCCACATGTCAGTTAGCATCAAGCCGACATTCACTCATAGGTGTGTGCTTGTGGTGAAAGATCTTGGTATAGTCTTTGTTCTAGTCATGGTGATTTGACAAGGAATGATAAAGACTCAAGATGCTATATGTTATTACGTGTGGACCCAGAGTGAGCTTGAATTAATTGGCTCAGAGGGAGAGCCGCAAAAGGAGTTTCTCCTCTATTCAGGTGGGAGAGAGATGTCTCCCAAGACTGACAGACAAGTGTCACGAGTCTAGGGTGAAGTTTGTATGCTTCAAAGATAGAGTAGCATGTTGCAGAATGTCTCCCGCGTTGAGAGAGAGTGTTGATGTTTAGGCAACATCGGGAAGACATTCTCTAAATATAATAATTAATAATATGATTATTATTAATTACTAAATATCATATATAATAAGTAAATGATAATAATAAATAGGTATTGATTATTCAAGGGACACATCCTTTCATGGATGGTCACCTTATGTTTCCTATATATGGAACACTTATTATTGTAATAATAGATCGAATATCGATCATATCTTATATGAAGAAAAACAACATGGAGAAGGTGATATAGTTTTTATTTTTAGACTTATGCATTAATGTTTGGAACAACATTCTTGAAGATGTGTGGGAGTTTTAAGAAAGCAATGGAGAAGGTAACATAGTTCTTATTATTAAACTTATGAATTAGGGAATATGTTCTAACATTTCACTCTTATGCATTTTCACATGGTTTGAGAATTAAAGTGATGTAGTCACGCTTGATTTTGTACTAAATCACCTACAAGAATAGGTTTTTGCCCACAGAGTGCACAACTAACAACTAACAACATTAACATGAATTGAACAACTTAAAGAATGCCAAGAAAAATTAAAGAAAGCTCTGGAGAAGGTGACATAGTCTTTATTTTTAAACTTATGCATTAATATTTGGAACAACATTCTTGAAGATGGGTGGGAGTTTTCAGAAAGCTATGGAGAAGGTAACATAGTTCTTATTATTAAACTTATGAATTAGGGAATATGTTCTAACATTTCACTCTTATGCATTTTCACATGGTTTGAGAGCTAAAGTGATGTAGTCACGCTCGATCTTGTACTAAATCCCCTACAAGAATAGGTTTTTGCCCACAGAGTGCACAACTAACAACTAACAACATTAACATGAATTGAAAAACTTAAAGAATGTCAAAAAACTATAGTGTTGAGAAAATTTATTAACGAGACAAAAAATTGTCTTCCACAATCTTATTACATTATTAGCCAAATACAACACAATACTCATTTAGACTCCATCACTGAAAAGCCTACTCACTGTTCTACATTGTCCCATTAAAAATTAACGTTCCTTTCTTTGCTCTGTTGTTTATGCATACATCATTTCTTTCGTTTCCTCTCCTCTGTCCTTTTCCCGCCCCTCCCAAACTCTCTTCCATCGAACTAAAAAACTCACCTCCTTTCTCTTTTTTCCTTTCTTTCTTTTATTTCCTTTCTTGGCAATTGAACGACCTCTTTTATCCCATTCGTTTCTTGTTTTCTTCCCCCAAATGCATTGGACACTGTGTAGTTACAACTATCCAAATTCTCAACCATTTTCCAAATGCACATTGGAAACTTAGACAATTGGAGTGGTTAAATTCCTCAATCATTTCAAGCGATTTGTCTTCCATCATGTGGTTAGTCTATCACTTGTCACAAAATTCTTGCAAGACATGTGGAGTCATGATTCATAGCATTCTAATAGAATTTTCCGTTCCCTGGAGTTGCGGTGTTGATGTTGCAATGTGTTACAGTATGGGCGTTGCAATAACAATGTTATAGCATAGGTGTTACAACAACATGTTAGAACACTATGTTGCAACATTGTGTTAGAGAAATAGTGTTATAGCAGTAGGTGTTACAACAATGAGAGTTGCAACACTTATCTCACCTTACAATTTATTAACTTGTTTTTGTCGATGTGAATTGTTTGAGGCCAAAGATGCTCTTGCATTTGACATCTTTGGTAAGAAAAACATGAGCTCCAAATCATGTAGATGCAACTATAGATTCTGCAGAGGATGAAGATTCTTGTAGGCATGTTAGCTCATTTTCAGAAACCCACGATGCATCTTTGGAATCCTTGTTTCTCCACTTAACAAGATATTCGTAATATTCCTTATTTCAAGTCCTTGCTAACCCTCTTTGCCAAGATTTGCTCTAATTATTCGACTGGTTTAACAAGTAGTTGTTTCTTCCATTCAACTAGGGTATTTTCCTCATCATGCTCTGCTCCTTCTTGAAACTTGTACAAGTTGGTCACATTGAATATTGGAGAAATGTCTAAATCCTTCGACAACTCTATGAATTATAAAAAATTGTAACGTATCCAGCCACCAAAGCTGGTCACGTTACACAAAACTCTCTCTTTACAACTCTGATACCACTTTATAACGTACACAACCACCAAAACTGGTCACGTTACGCAAAACTCTCTTTACAACTCCGATACCATAATGTGACGTACCCAATGCTCAACTGAGCAACATTACGTGCGAAAACTCATTAAATTATTAAGATCTACTGCTAATTAAATTCCTATAGCTTACCAATGGCATATATTAAACATGAATATAACTGTTCAAGCAAAAAATAAACACACAAAATTCGTATAAACCATTTACACAATGGAATTAAGATAGGAACATAACAAAAACACTTATATGTTAATAATTAACCAACTGGTTGCAAATGAAGGATGAACCTCCCAACCATAGGCATTGCTAATCATTTTCTCTCATCAATAAGCCACCCACGAGCTGAGGCCATGAGTCCACAAGGAGATCCGATCCACTAGTTATCCACTCTCCACACAAAGCAACCCCAAACCTAGATTTTAGTCTCACAATAGTTCCAAACCTCCAACGCTCCTTTTCCTTACAATCTGCACTACCCAAGGAATGTACCCCCTTCACTCCTCACAGTTCCTCGAGCTGTACCATTGTTTATCATGGCCACTAGTGCATTCGATTGACCAAGAATCACTCAGCTGGGAACTCTAGGAACTCTCGACTGTTTCATATTTTCTCACAACAACCTTTACTAGGCTTTAAGTCATTTTCTCCATAGGAAATTGCACCACATGCTAACAACTCGATTTTCTGACACATGGGCCTCTACTCAACATAAAAACACAACCAAACAATGACTGCCTTTAAGTATACTATGGTCGATACTCTTCCCAACCCTCTGCTCCTCCTTTGCTGCCTAAAATCCCCCTATAAAAACTGCCCCAAATCTGCAAACGAATTTCCTCTTTCCCTTGCTTGTTTGGCTCACACTCTTCTCAAGGATGATTGTACTTCAGTCCATGCTCTCCAATAACTATGGGATGTGACCACTCACACCCACCCTCTTACATGAGTTTAATGATTGGAATCTCATACACTCAATCAACAAATAGAAGATTATACACAAAGATAATAATTTCAGGAATGTGGGTTGGATTAATACCCATGAATAATTCTCCCTTGGACCCTTCTCTCTTGTGGAATCATAGCCCCCCATCGTTCTTCATCTCTTTTGTATCACAACCAACGTTTATTCTTTGTTATTAATTAATCAATGTTCATAACATGCAATTCAGCCCTCGACCACATTAAATCAATACAAGTCTTTGCCCCAATGCATCGGCTCACCTGTCTAATTCACATTTATACAATTACATTATAACCGCGGGGATTAGAACTAGGGATGTTACATAAACCTTCCTTAAAATTCGACATGGTTCAATTTTCTTGTAATTGAGTTTACTATATGTACCTTTGGGAAATTTATCTTTCCTCAAGTGTGCCATTACCAACTCTCCTTAAAAAACCTTTGACTTCTTCGCAAATATGTTCCCTGTTTGTATTTGATATTACTTTGTTGTAGCTTCCTCTTAACTTGTTCATGCATTTCCTGCATGCTCTTTACAAATTCATTTGCATCAACACTCCTTTTGCCTTCCAGATTTGACAACTTACCAAATCAACAACTTTTTTTAGTGATCTACATAAACAATCTAAAATGGACTCTTTCCCACAGATCTATTGATGGAATCATTGTAGGCAAATTTAGTGTGGACCAAGACCAAATCCCATTGTCCTGGTTTCTTTCCACTCAAACTTCTCATCAAATTCCCAAGACTTCGGTTAACCACCTCGGTCTGTCCATCCGTTTGTGGATGACATGCAAAAATGTATAACAACTTGGAATCCATATTTTTCCAAAGTATCCTCCCAGTGTATTTAAAATTTCGTATCCCTGTCATAAGTGATACTTCTTGGCAGTCCATGTAATCGCACAATCTCTCTGAAAAAAACAACCACTTTAATAACATCATTGGTCTTCTTGCCTGGCATGAATTGTGCCATCTTCGAAAACGTGTCTACTACAACCATCACAAAATCATGACCGCTCTGCGTTATAGGCAGTTCTAAAACGAAGTTGATACTTATATCTTCCCATGGTCTCTCGAGTACTGACAATGGTGTATATAATCCTGTGTTTTGACCATTTCTTTTCGCTAGTTGGAAAATTCTACAACACTCAACAAATTTGTTCACATCTTTGTTGATGCTAAGCCAAAAGTATATTTCCTTCACCAACGCCGTGGTCTTGTCAATGCCAAAATGTACACCCAAACCTCTGCTATGTATTTTCTCTAACAAGATTCAACTGAAATGAGTTGAAATGAGCTCTGTGGAATGCACAAACTTTGGTTCTTAAACAAAAAATCGCATTGAGTATGAAAATCTAAATACAGTGTCCTATCAATGCTCCAAGGCGCTTTGCATGCTTTTCAAGCCTTTGCAAAATCTGTGTCTTTTGCGTACAACTCTTTCATACATTCCAACCTAACAACTTCAACTGACAAAGTAATCAACAACAATATTTTTCAGCTTAGTGCATCTGCAATTTTATTCGACTTTCCAGATCTGTGTTTATAAACAAACAAGTAACTTTTCAAAAATTCTACCCATTTGGAATGCTTTTGATTTAACTTACCTTGACTATTGATGTATTGCAAAATCTTATGATTAGTAAATAAGACAAACTCCTTTGATAACAAGTAATGTTTCCATTTCTTCAAAGCTTGTACAATTGCATAAAATTGTTGATCATAAAAATAGTACTTGTTAGCCTCATTCAATTTCTCACTAAATAATGCAATTGGCCTTCTTGGCTCAAAACTGCGCCAATCGCTGAACCATTTACATCACAGTCCACTTGAAACACTTTATTGAAATTTGGAAGTGCCAAAACTGGTTGTTCAATTACTTTTTTCTTCAAGTTTTCAAATGACTTTATGGCTGCTATTGTCCACTTGAAAATCTTCTTTTTCATGCATTCAGTAAGTGGTGCACAAATATCGTTGAAATTTCATATAAATTTCCTATAGAAGCTCGCAAACCATGAAAACTTCTCACATCAAATGTTCACTTTGGTGTTGGCCACTCCAAAATAGTCTTTACCTTTTTAGAATCCATTTTCAAACCTTCATTAGAAATCACAAATCCCATGTACACTAATTCCTTATTCAGAAACGTACATTTCTGCAAATTTACCAACAAATTTTCTTCCTTCAACAACTGTAACACCTTTCTCAAATGCTCTAGGTGGTCTTCTTGGGTTTTACTGAAAATCAAAATGTTATCTAGATATATGACAACAAACTTTCCCAAAAATGGTTTCAAAACTTCATTCATAACTCTCATGAATGTGCTAGGGGTATTGGTTAACCCAAACAACATGACTAGCCACTTAAACAATCCATCCTTTGTCTTCAACGCTGTCTACCATTCATAACCTTCCCTTATCTGAATCTAATAATACCCACTCTTCAAATCGATTTTTGAAAAGTACTTGGCCCCATCAAACAATCCATGAGGTCATCCATTTTTTAAGGGAAATCTGTACTTAATAGTAATCTTTTTGATAGCTCGTGAATTAGTACACATTCACCATTCACCTCCTTTCTTTGGTGTCAACATTGTAGGTACGACACATGGACTTAAACTTTCCCGTATCAATCCTCTTTCAGACAACTTTGGCACCTGCCTATTCACATCTTCACTCTTTGTTGGAGTCATTCGATAAGGAGCTTTATTTGTCATACTTGATCCCGATTTCAAATAAATCTGATGTGAAATACTCTTCAAGGGAGGTAAACTTGCCGGTAAATCATCTCCAACGATATCTTGAAATTCATTCAACACAGGTTGAATTTCTGGTGGAACAAAGTTCATTTTTCCACTCTCTGAAACTTGTCTTGGTATTAAGGCCAAACAAAAATGAATACTTTTCCTCTTTCTCAAAAATTCTTTGGTTGAACACATCATAATGTGACTTCTTTTACAAACATTTATGCCATCATTTCCTTTGCAATAATTACCACTTAACTCAGTCTCAACAATTGGCTTCAACCTGTACCATTGTCCATCCTTTAAAAATTCATAAGTATTCTTCTCTCCATCATGGTAAATTTTTTTGTCAAACAACCATGGTCTTTCGAGTAGTACGTGACATAAATCTATCTCTACTATATCACACTACCTGCTCACTAAACTTTCCAATATGAAAATTTAACAAGCATTGTTCAACCATAGTCACCTGCTGTCCTCTTTTCAACTATGAAACCCAATACAGATTCAAATGTGGAATACGTTTGAATTTTAGCTTCCCCATTATCTTTGTGGATACTAAATTTTCTGTACTTCCACCATCTATGACCAGATGACAACACTTATCCCGAATTTTCCACAGTTTTAAAAAGTTTCTTCCTCTGGTCATACTCTTCTATTGTCTTTTCCTTAGGCTTCAATAACACTCTTCTAAACGTCAAGTTCTCTCCCTGCTCCTATTGAAATACTTCCACATTTCTGTCAACAACCGTTGCCTCATATGCTTGGGTAACTTGTGTTCTGGCCTCATTTCTTCTCCCTATATTCTGCTTCTTCGAAAATTTTGATGCCTTGTGACCTTCTACTCTTCGTCTATAACATGTGATCACATACTTGCTTCTGCCAAATCCCTGCCTCTTCTAGTGTCGCTTCCTCCTCTTGTATTATGGTTGCTATTCGTTTCATCTTTCTTTTCACTGCTTCTAGTAGCACTTGATTTACCGCTGCCTCTAGTTCCTTTTCCCTGGAACATCTGATGCAACCTTCTATCAATATTTTCTTCCGCCTTCAAAACAACTTGATAGGATTCATATACATTACGAAACTATTGCATACTCATTTCATCCTAAATCTGACATTACAACCCATTTGTGTATCTCGCTACTCTTTGGTATACTGGTTTCTTTATCCATGATCTGAGTGACAGGTTGAAAAATTCCTCAGTATATTCATGAAAAAATGTCTCTTTTTGTCTTAAATTTTGCACCTGCTTACACAAATTCTGCTGGTAATTAACAGGTAGAAATTTCTCCTTGATTTTGCTTACCATCTTCCTCTAGGTTCTAATCTTCTTCTGTCGGTTATCTACCCTGTCCTTCTATAGAATATCCCACCAGAGTGCAACATGACCTTTTAACTTAGTCATGGAGAATCGTACCCGATTGAGATTATGAACATTTTCATACTCAAAATATCTTTCAAGCTCTCTTATCCAGTTAATGAGAGTCTCAACTTTCAAACTACCATCATAACATGAAACTTCCACCCTTGCACTACCTCTATCTTTAAGAAAATATATCAAACATACTGCTAGGTCTACTTCCTTAGCATTTCACTCTTCTTCAAGCTCATCCTCAAACTTTGAATCTGTTTCGACATCGCAAAGCCTTTTGTTTTCTAGTTAATCGATGCTTCTTCGTAATTCCTATAATTCTCTGTTTCTAGCACGTCCTCATGTTGCGCCTGCTCTTCGTGGTAGCATCCTTACGAGTTGTTTTGCATTCCTCACTCGGATTAACATCCACATGCCTTACTTCCGGGGATTGTTTCCCACGATTTAGGAACTAAACCAACTCTGATACTAGTTGATGCAATCACCCTTGATCCTTTACTAAATCACTTTCAGGAACATATTTCTAGTGACAAAGTGCACAAATAACAACATTAACAAAAATCGAACAACTTAAAGAATGCCAAGAGAAATTACAATCACAAGAAAAATATACAAACAAGAGACATCACCATTAAACACAGACTCAAGAAAATTTATTAGCAAGACAAAAAATTGTCTTCTATAGTTTCATTAAATTGTTAGCCAAGTCTGGCACAATACTCATTTCGACTCCATGATTGGAAAGCCTTCTCACTGTTCTATACTTTCCCACTAAAAACTGGCGTTCCTTCCTCTAATCCGTTTTTTCTATAGAAGTCCCTTCAATCGTTTCCTCTCCTCTGTCCTTTTCCTACCCCTCATGAACTCTCTTCCACTGAACTAAAAAACTCACCTCCCCCTTTCTCTTTTCCTCCAACCATTTATTTTTTTCCTACACCAAATGCATTAGGTGTCGAGTAGTTACAACTATTCAAATTCTCAACCATTTTCCAAATGTGTGTTGAAACTTATACAATTGTAGCGGTTAAATTCCTCAATCATTTCAAGTGATTTGTATTCCATCATGCCGTTAGTCTATGATGGAAATATAATTTTCATTGATGTCAAAGACATGGGGAGACTATAGATGTCCAAGATAAAGATTGCAAGATGAAGATTGTTGGATATTGTTTTTGGATTTTTTATGCTTAGTTTGGATACCCTATATTTGAATACCTTTTTACTCTAAAGACCTAGCTCAAATGGGAGCAAAGGATATATGGTTGAAAAATTTATTTCAATACCTTTCCAACCATATATGACACTCCCTCTAACTCCATAGGGATGAGAAGATATGAAATATTCTGTCAGGTCGACACAACTAGAAAATATAGGTCGACCCAACCGGTTTTACAAGTCGGCCCCATAAGTGAACGTAGAAACACTATAAATATAGTATAGATGTGTGCATTTAAATAACATCCAAGTAAGAAGAGAAATTACATGTGCACAGAAGAGATCTGAGGTGTGTAAGAGGAGTATTCTTGAGGTCTAAAGGTGCACAAGAGGAGTTTTCTTGGAGTTTTAAGGGTGTGCCATGAAGGGCTAAACTCTATGATGTTGCAAAGTGTGCTTTTTTGAGGATGTGATGCTAGAGTATGAAATTATATTATGGGAATGATGCTATGAGGTTCAATATAACATAAAGGCTAAATGTGACTCGGATTTGAAGCTATGTCTGAGGTATGAAGCAAGGAGAGGCGTTGGAGCATGAAAGTTAAGGGTATGATGATGTTGTGAAATTTATGAAGTATGAAACATGTAGGTGAAGTCAGAAGTATTATGTGTATGGAGATCTTGTATTTTTTCCTATATAGGTATTACTGTGTTGGTGCTTGGTTGAGGATATTGGTGTCTCCAGTAGGTTGGTTCCTACATAATATCTGGCTTAGTTAGTGCTCAACTAAAAAGATTGGTGTCTCTAGTAGGTTGGTGCTTCTACAATCTCTTGTTGAGTTGGTGCTCAACTGAAGAGATTGGTGTCTCTAATAGGTTGGTGCCTACACAATATTTTTTTGAGTTGGTGCTCAACTAAATATATTGGAGTCTTTAGTAGGTTGGTACCTACAAGCTTTGTAATAGTAGGTTGGTGCCTACAAAAATTTAAAAAGATAAGTTTTTGTGGTTTTCTCTCAGAAGGATTTCCTAATTAAAATCTGTGTACTATGATTTGAAGTTACATGCATTTACAATTTTAAAGTTAATAAATGATTGATGAATGCTCATTGAAAGTAAAAAGTATCTTAAACTGATTCACCCTCCCTCTTAGTATAAGCGTAAGTTCAACAATTGGAATAAGAGTAGATTCATTTGGAAACAGTCTAACCGTTGGAAGGAAGATCTCAGGAGAACACATGGCTAGTCAATAATTTTTCTCCATAAACAAGGCTCCGTTGTTTGACGAAACAAGCCATGCCTTCTAGAGCATAAGGATGCAAACATATCTAATGGCCCTTGTTTTTGATATTTCGCAATCAATCGTGACTGGTTATACAACCCCAATAATTCCACCGACAGATGCGGTTGGGAAGAAGCTTAATGAGAATAATGCAAAATATATGAATGCCATCTTGTGTAGTCTATTAGAATCAAAATTTGTCAAGGTGATGCATTGTGAATCGACAAAATACATTTGGAACAAACTTGAAAACATCTATGAAGGTGATGACAAGGTGAAGGAGACAAATATCCAAACTCATAAAAGATAGTTTGAGAGTTTGAAAATGAAAGATGAAGAAAATGTTGCAACCTATTTTCTCCGTGTGGATGAAATTGTCAACACCATCAGAGGACATGGTGAGAAGGTTGTGTTATCACACAATTTGTAGTTTGGGCAAAGCTCAACCCAAACAACAAATGTGTGACATGGGAATACCTATCACTGTCACCTCAATGGGTATCCCCCTTGTTTTATTGAAGGACAAGTCCAACAAAAGGGAGGATTCCCAGATGACCCTAGGGGGATTTGCAAGTTGAAGAAAAAAGAGATAGAAGAACACCCCCTATAGGTCAAGGTCAAGGATGTATTTGAGGCTTGGAAAAGAGTCTTTGGAGTTGGTGAATGGTTTCCAAGGTTGTGTACCTGCAAAAAAGTGTTAGGAAAACCAAACCAAGACAATATATGATAATATAAGCCTCAAAACTAGTGTGGAATCAACAAGAAACCTTGTTGTCCCAAAATTGTTGCAGTAGTATGAAAATATATATCAGTAACAAGGAAATTATAACAGCTACAAGTCTAAAGCATCAAAATCAAGTGTATGATGTTGGAAAATAAAGCTTGCAAATAGCACACAATATTCCAATGATTAGACCAAGACTTTGATGAAAAATAAGGTTTGTTAATGAATGTTATCAACAAGTATTTATGAAAACCCAATGACTGTAGACAAATTTTTCTACAACAAGTTCTAGCCACTAAAATCAACAAGTAAGCCACCCAAACAATAACTCTTAAACAATAGATACAAAATGATAGCTTACAAGTAAATTTCAATGGTAGAAAAATTGTAAGAGTAAGAGAGAATGAGTTTGCTACAACCCTATTGGCTGTATCTTAGTGTTTACTGCAACAACTCAATCACTTGGCAAATCAAGACCTTCTTAGGGCACAATATAGCTTAAAGCATGTAAAATTCAGATCCAACCTTAAACAATTCAATCTCTTTAAATTCACACTTACCAATGCAACAATATTCAATCTCCAATGCAAATTAGTGCCTTATCTATTGGGTTATGGAGTCTTTTGTTAAGCTAGGGTTTATTACTCCTCTAGAGGTGTAAGCCTTTTTAATCCCCAGAGTAAATAAATATTAGCAAGGTCTTGCTACAAGGGTGTAAGCCTTTTTATTACTTGTAGCAATCCTTAAGTCATTTTTGTTGATTTTTCTAAATGAGATGATATTGTATATTTGAATGATGTTATTACAATGATGAATGTTTCATATATATAGAACATATGGTCACCATCCATGAAAGGATGCGTCCCTTGGATAATAAATAACTACTTATTATATATATACTAAACTACTTTTCACTTTTTACTAAACTACTTTTCAACACTCCCTCTTAACTAGGGAGGTATTCATAACATCTGCAACATTAGGGGCGACATGCCATATGATCTGGGATAATCTCTTCTCGATGTTGTCCAAACATCAACATTCCCTCTCAAGGAGGGAGACATTCTTCATCATGCCAAAGCTTGTCTCTGAAGTATACAAACTTCACTCTAGACTCATGACACATGTCTATCAATCTTGGGAGATGTCTCTCTCCCACCTGAACCGAGAAGAAACTCCCTCTACAACTCTACCTCTGAGCCAATTGACTCTCTCTGAGATAAGGCTCACTCTGGGTCTGCATCTTCGAGCACTTCGAGTCCATATTATTCCTTGTCATGATCAAGGAAGGACTACGCTTGGGACCACTTATCACAAGTACACCCTTGTGATAAATGTATTCTATCTCCATTGGTCTGCAGCCCAATCTAGGAGAAGTTCCACCTGATGCTTACTAGGGCCATTCACATGTGTTTATACACATCATGTAGTTGGTATCCACAAGACTTGAGCTAACTCATCCTATAAGGGGTGTCCAGTCCCTTGGGGTTGAACAAGCTAAGTCATCTTGAACCATATTTGACATATAGAGGCTTCCTCAAGAAACCAATGTATTGGTTCCTTCATCTGACCATATGACGCACATCGGGATGAATTCCACATTCCCTCCTACTAGTCCATACAGGACCATCCGAGGAGAATGTCTCACGAGGTTACTTAAAAAATAAACACTCCCTCTTAGCTAGGGAGGTATCTTTTCATGATGTCTTCATCTAGTAGTCCACTAACTACTTTGCAATCAACTAGTTGCACACAACCACTACCATGTCACCGGTATCTTGAATCATCCATCATAGTCTCTGCGATCAAGCAACACACAAATTCTCCAAGTGATCTGGTAATCTCCATGACAATCATCTAGTAGCTCACAACTACTACAATGCCATCCAATAGAACACAACTGTGCTGATCCATAGTAGTACACAACTACTGTCCAGCGGTACACAAACACTGCTAGTAGCACACAACTACTGTCCAGTGACACACAATCACTGCCAGTGGTAAACAACCACTGTAGTATCACACATCTACTGTCCATAGACACACAGTCTCAGCCAATGGTACACAACCACCGTAGTAGCACAAAACTACTGTCTAGAGACACACAGTCTCCGCCAGTGGTACACAACCACCGTAATAACACACAACTACTGTCCAAAGACACATAGTCTTTGCTAGTGGTACACAACCATTGTAGCATACAACTATTGTCCATAGACACACAATCTCTATCAGTTGTACACAACCATTGTAGTAGCATACAACTACTGTCCAGAGACACATAGTCTCTGTCAGTGGTACACCACCATTGTAGTAGCATACAACTACTGTCCAGAGACACACAGTCTTCGCCATAGTCTCATGACTACACATGTGTCTTGTAGTTTTCACACAGTCAACGAAGTGTCACGTGACTATCTGAGCCACACTCTATCTGAGTAAAATAGGCATGATACAAGTCATATGCATCATCTCTAAGCTATACTAGCATGCTGCTACTGCATCATATCTAAGCTGTACTAGCATAATGCAACTCAGGTATATGCATCATCTCTAAGATATACTAGCATGATGCTAATGCATCATATCTAAGATGTACTAGCATGATGTGGAGTATCATCTACATCATCTCTAAGCCGTACTAGAATGATGCAAATGCATCATATCTAAGCTGTACTGGCACGATGTAGATCAATGCCTCTGCATCATCTCTAATCCGTACTAGCATGGTGTCAATGCACCATCTCTAAGTTGTACTAGCATGATGTGAGTCATCTGCATCATCTCTAAGCTGTACTAACATGATGTTATTGCATCATATCTAAGCTGTACTAGCATGATGCAACTCAAGACATCTGTATCATACCTAAGTTGTACTAGCATGATGTTGAAGCATCATATCTAAGATGTACTAGCATGATACAAATCAACACTCCCTCTCAACTAAGGGAGCAATCTCCACAAGTCCCAATTTGTCCTTGAAGTACACAAACTTCCCTTTGGACAAGTGCTTCGTCACAATATCTGCTATCTGCTCATCAGTGGAGATATACTGGAGTTTTACTTCTCCATTCTGGACTCGATCACAGATGTAATAATACTTGATTTCAATGTGCTTCGACCTATCATGGAACATCGGGTTCTCTAAAAGATTCACACAACATTGATTGTCACAAAATATCATGGTCGAATCCGACACCTGATCAAATAGTCCATAAATCAACTTACGAAGCCATACTACTTACGTACAAGCATCACATGTTGCAATGTACACTCCCTCTGTAGTGCTGAGTGCCACATACTTTTGTTTCCTTCTAATCCAAGATATCATGGATGAGCCCAAACTAAAACATGTATCAAAGGTACTCTTTCTGTCATCCACACTCCCTGCAGAATCAGAGTTTGTATATCCCTGCAACATTAATTCTCCACTTGAGAAGTATCTGCGTCCATACCCAACTGTACCACGTAGGTACCGCAACACATGTTTTGTAGAAACCCAATGAAATTGCCTTGGTTCACTCATGAACTGACTCAAGGAACTCATAAAACATATATTTGTCTTGGTGTTCACGAGGTACATAAGGGACCCAACTAGTTGTTGGTACATCGTAGGGTCCACCAAATTTGATTATGAAGTTGCCTCATTCAACTTCTTCAAATTTGATATCATGGGTGTGGCCATGGACCTACAATCCATTATGCCATATCTCTACAAGATCACAACCATGTGCTTCCTTTGTTAGAGGAATTTATTGCCTGGCCTCTGCCACACCTCCAATCCCTTGGAGAATACTCAATCTCTTGACAGGAACGAAAAATCATCCCAAGAATAACCAATCTAGGACTAGCTCCTATGGAAGTGGATCTGCATGTACTGAGAGTAGCTCCTCCACTCTCTCTGCAACTTCTCCCTTTGGAGCTCTGCAACTGCTCCTTTTGGGCTCCTACAAGTGCTCCCTCTGGGACTCATACTGTGTTTTCCACCTCCATTGGATCTATCACCATATATGTGTTACACTGGGTATGACTGGCTATATCCACGATCATTGGAACTGTTTCTACTATCTGGTATGATCCTAATGTGGAGGAAAACTTCTGCTAGAGAATTTTTGTCTCTGAGCATCATGTCTAGCAATTTCTCTCCTTGACATCATGTTGGAAGGTCTTTCCCTCCATGTCTGCCTTTTTGCATGACCCAACTGACTCCCTCTTACATTGAAGCAAACCTTGCTTGTCCAATTTGCTTCACTGGGTGCTCCCTATTTATGGGAGAACCCTCTTGCCACAAGCCTTCTTTTCACAAATTTCTTTTTCGAATATATACATTATGAAGACTGACCATAGTTACAAAAAAATCAACACTCCCTCTTAACTAGGGAGGTATTCATAATGATAAATTTTACTTGTCTTCTTGGCACTTCTTCTGCCATAGATATGGGAGAGGGGAGAGACCTGCAATGCCCTTTGGTACATGTACCCTGCCATCACCTTAAGGCCCACACTTATGAAAAGAATTCTCAGCATGCTTTGATCATCTGTCTGAAACAAAGAATCCATAGATCCAATGTTCCTATTAGACCCAAAAATACCAAACAAGAGTGCAGAGAAAAAGGGAATCCAAGAGATCCATGAGGGAAATCAACTCTACAAGGATGAAACACTGGGCTGCCATATTCCTGCTCACATCAATGCAACTGTTACCGACAACTGCTCTTGTTGCATATGAAAATCCCTCCAACTTCATCTCTACACAAAAAAACACATAGCCAATTGGGATACTTTATTTTCCCCGAATTCCAAGTCAATCCCAGATCCTCACAATTGCATCCCCAATTGGCAGTTTTCTATCTAATTCTAGCCAGTTTTGGATTGCCATGATTACTACCAATTTCGCGTGATATACATCCAATTATCAACTATTAATTTCATCGTGGTTTACTGGAGTTTGATTCAAGAAAATTGAGAAGTATTATGACAAAAACTAAGAAGTCTTATGAAATCAATGATAGAACAATTTAGTCATTTTGGAGCCACACCGACTAAATCTCATAGCACATAAATCATAATGGACCACTCCACAACTTGGCGTGATCTCGACGAAAACTGTCTACCTGATTCAAAATATGGGTGTAACAATGCCATTGAACTTCCCGATTATCATCATGTTGCCCCATCATAAATGTGATGCATGCAAATTGCAATGCAACCCAAATCGAATATTTCTTTTATTGCGGACTTGAATGCAGTCTGTAGCATACGTAAAATCCAACTTATGACTCAAAATGCATGTTTCTGTCACTGTCCTTGACTGCACTAAATTCTCTTACATTAATCATAACTATTTTTCTTGAAACTACAATCCTTGCTCTTTTAAGGACTTACAATCACTTCTCTTCTCTTCATCCCTTACAAATTGTATCATCACGCAGGTGAGTCCTCTAACTTCTGGGGCTTCATAGAAATTTACATACATTTCTGTTGTTTTCTTATTCTTGTTCTTTCCAATAATTTTATCCACACAATAGGTTGAAGACCGCCACAAAATTTCGGGAAATAATATTAGCCACACAATAGGTTGAAGAGCCCCGCCAAATGGTGTACATGTTGACTATGAAGTGATTACAGAATGTAGATATCTTTTCTCAACATGGTTCTATGAGAACTTAATAATTCATCAAACACAACTCCATGCGAAATACAAAACATTGAATACTGAGTCGAAAGGAAGTATTGCCTCGGCAAGGATATGGCGGGTTGAGGCCATTCTGGCATTCATGCCATAGTCGTCCTGCTGCTGGGGCAAGGCCATATCGATCCAAT
Source organism: Picea glauca (assembly GCA_000966675.3). Taxonomy (NCBI): domain Eukaryota; kingdom Viridiplantae; phylum Streptophyta; class Pinopsida; order Pinales; family Pinaceae; genus Picea; species Picea glauca. Next base: position 808,911 of record JZKD02S1673670.1, on the reverse strand, counting down.
GATATAGCTTGTGAAGAATCTTTCCTCCATGGGTATTTCCATCATATTTGTCCTCACACAGTCATGGCATAAAATCATCACTTAGGCCTATGGGGGTATCGGTGTGGATGCGTTCGCCCACACTCAAAATCTTGGTCTCGATATTCGGCTGGTGGCCATACCCGATTGCGTGCCCAGTGAGTTTGAGAGATGGAATAAGATCCACCAATTTTATCAGTCGCTGGATAACATGGAAGCCCATGTGGAGGAGCTCATAAACAATCTCCATCATCAATCCAATGTAACGTCCGTCTCCTACATCGTGGCATACAATTCCTTGGTTGGGCAGTGCCTCTCGCCAAGAAGTCCCACTTGTTGTCCATTTTCTTTTGGACCCATAATGTTTCTGTCTTGTCGATCTCTTACCATTCAGAATTAGGTGATAATATTTTTGGTGACATAATTCAGAATCAAAATTCTCTCTTCAAAGTTCAAACCCTTATCTACGTACATTTTCTCTATTTTTATGAATGTTGTAATGATTTGTTCTTCCCATTGTTTTGCAGTCCAACTTCATGCAGGATCATTAATCCACATTCCAAATGTAATCCTTATTCTATACACAGATCTTTTAACGAGTTTAAGACCCGGTGCAAATCCTGTAACAACTAGAATGTTGATCGTTGTTTAGAAAGAGTCATACAAGAAGATTGGCTTGTAGCCAATTCATTTGAGGGATTAAAACGATGTATAGTGGAGGCTTTGCAGGATAGAAATCTTCACACAAGACTCAAGCTATCTCTCTTATTTTCCTGGGCCCTCCCGCGAGGGAGTCAATCCCAGTCCCGCTCTGATACCATGTTGATTTTTCTAATTGAGATGATATTGTATATTTGAATGATATTATTACAATGATGAGTGTTTCATATATATAAAACATATGGT
>JZKD02S1673670.1:781051-800400 GCA_000966675.3 Picea glauca | reverse complement strand
ATATATTTGGACCTATGACAGTTGCATATTTGGTTGGATTTCTGTACTATGTAATATTCATTGATGATTTCTCCTGGAAGACATGGATATTTTTCATGAAGACCAAAGATGAGGCCTTCAACAAATTCTAGGAGTTCATGGCTCAGGTAGAGAACCTAACAGGGAAGGATATCAAGGTGCTGAGGTTAGATAATGGAAGAGAGTACACTTCCATGGACTTCAGTGATTTCTGCAAGGAGGCAGGGATCAAGAGGGAGTAGAATGTTCCTTACAACCCATAATAGAACGAGGTTGCAAAGAGGAAGAAAAGGTCCATTGTATAGGCTGCCAAAGCCATGATTCATGATCATGATTTACCCATGTTCTTATGGGGAGAGGCATCCAATACAACAATGTATGTCTAGAACAAGAGTCCTCACCAGATCTTGGGGGAAAAGATTCCCAAAGAGGCTTTCACAAGTGTGAAACTATAATTCAATCATTCAAGGATATTTGGTTGTCCAATATACATCCATGTGCCCAAGGAGAAGAGGATGAAGTTAGAACCTTCTTGAAAGAAGGGTAATTTTGTGGGATACAACGAGACTTCAAAGGCCTACATGATATACATTCCAGGACATCGTTAGATTGAGGTTAGTCATGATGTTAGTTTTCAGGAAGAGGTAGCCTTCAAGAATTCTAGAGAGTCTCAGATGGATATTGACAGTGAGGAGAAGGAGGCTCCGAAGGATGGTGGTATAGATCCCTCTAGTCTAGTTGTTCATCCTTCAGACTATCAAGAGTACTCAACAGAGCCAATGGATCTACCTTGAGATGTTGTTGTAATCGGGAAGAGGCCAACATGGCTTCGTGACACTTTGCAAGATGCAAATGGGCATGCAACTCCTAGTGGTACTTTTAGGGAGAGAAAGTGACCTCATAGGTTCTTGAGTTATATGGCATTGATGAGTCACATCATTGATTATGAACCTTCCAATTATGAGGAGGCAACATGCCAACAGATTTGGAAGGATGCCACGATGGAAGAGTATCAGTCCATCATGAAGAATGATGTGTGGGATATAGCTCCAAGACCACAGTGGATCTATAATATCAATAATGCAACGGATGGTAGCATCAAAAAGTACAAAGTGAGGTTTTTGGCGAGAGGATTCTCTCATAAAGAGGGAGTAGACTATGAGGAGACTTTTGCTCGAGTTGCCAGGTACACTTCCATCAAGACTATTATTTCTCTTGCCTTAGTCTTGGGTTGGATATTAGATTAGGTTGATGTAAAGACTGAGTTCCTCAATGATGTGATTGAGGAAGAAGTGTACATAGAGAAACCTCAGGGCTTTGTGATACATGGGAAGGAGTTTCATGTTTTCATATTGAAAAAGGCCTTGTATGGACTCAAGCAAGCACCCAGGGCATGGTACTCCGGGATTGATGGATACTTGATGAGTTTTGGATTTACCAAGAGTGATGCATGTCACAACCTTTACTAGAAGGTTTTTGATGAAGATCCTTGATATTGGTGCTATATGTTGATGATCTATTTCTTATAGGGGCAGATAGACTCATTGTCAGGTGTAAGAGGGAGTTAGCCTCTGAGTTCGAAATGAAGGATCTTGGCTTGACGCATTATTTCATGGGATTGGAGGTGTGGTAGAGACCAGGTGAGATCTTCCTCAGACAGGGGAAGTACACAATTGACGTCTTGAGCATATTCAATATGATGGACTGGAATTCCATGGCTACACATATGATGACAAATTTGAAGAAGTTGAGTGATTTTTCTTCAGATTCATATTTGGTGGATCCCACTATGTAGAAATAGCTGATTAGATCCTTGATGTACCTAGTTAAAACCATGCTAGATATTTTCTTTGTAGTGAGCACCTTGAGTAAATTTATGGTTGAACTAAGGCAGTTCCATTGGGTTGAAAAAAAACATGTGTTGAGGCACCTGCATGGTACAATTGAATATGGTATGAGATATGTCTCAGGTGGTGAAGTGAGGCTGTAGGGATATACATATTTAGACTGGACAGTAAGTACAATGGATAGAAAGAGAACCTCGGGGTGCTGCTTCATCTTAGGATCAACCATGATATCCTAGTTTAGTAGGCAGCAAAATTCTGTAGCACCCAGTACAAAATAAGCAAAGTATATCACAACGAGTGTCGCAAGTCATGAAGTAGTATGGATTTAGAAGCTTCTTTCATGACTATTTGATCATGAGCTAGAGATGATGTTGATACATTGTGATAATCAAAGCTGTGTCAAGCTTTCATAAAATCCAGTATTTCATGACAAGTTGAAGCACATTGAGATAAAAAATCACTTCATCCAAGACATGTTACAGAAGGGAGCAGTGAAGATCTAGTACATATCCATAGATGAGCAGATTACAAACATTCTCACCAAGCCTCTGTTTAGGGAAAAGTTTGTATACTTTAGAGACAAGCTTGGCATGATGCAGAATGTCTCCCTTGCTGAGAGGGAGTGTTGATGTTTCAATATCAATCACACATTCTCCCAGATTGGTCATGCTGATTTGACCAAGGGAGAATGATACATTCACTCATAGGCCATGTTGATTTGGCTAGTGGTAAATGGCCCAAGATGTTGATGTTTCTCCAGTTAGAAACATCGAGCAGACATTCTCCCAGATTGGTCGTGCTGATTTGATCAAGGGAGAATGGTACATTCACTCACGGGGCAATGCTCATTTGGCTAGTGGCGAATGGCCAAGGATGTTGATGTTTCTCTAGTTAGTAGCATTGGGTAGACATTCTTCCATATTGGTCATGTTGCTTTGACCAAGAGAGAATGATACATTCACTCTTGGGGCCATGCTGATTTGATTAGTGGTGAATGGCCCAGGTGTAGTCTTTCTCCTAGCAGTCATGCTGATTTAACGAGGAGTGATAAAGATGCGAGATGCTCTCACATTGATTGCTCCAAGATGGAGTGATCTATATTAATTAGACGTGCATGTGAGGAAATAATCATCAACACACACACACACACACACATTTATAATATAATGTATAAATATATAAATAATAAATAATAGATAATAAATTAATTAATGAAAATACAATAATGGAAAATACATGTCCATTAAATGAAAAGGCACTACCATCCAAGTATATATATCTGGCCCTAAATTGTAATATATCATCTCATATATAATATTTATTTACAATAACCTCTCATCAAGTTCGCTAAGTCTTGTTGAGATTTTCAGTGTGTAATTATTCTATGATAACAATAACATTTAATCATAAGAAAATAATTATCAGATCTGAAAATAAAAAAATTCAACATATAATGCAAGTAGGGCATCTTCATTGTGTCTATAATATTTTGATATAATTATCATCCTTCAACAAAGTCTTCAAGATCTATTACAATTTATTTTTTTCTAATGAGATCTAGAATGAACATTATTCCCATGGTTAAGCAGGATTGGTGTATACTCAAAATATGAATATAAGATGTAGTGCTCATGCACCATATAGATACATAAATTACATATTTTTTTATATGGGTGTTCACAATTTTTTTATATTTTTTGATTGTGTTTAAAGCTTTATTGTCGTTTTTAACACTTTGAAATTCCTCGAAAGAAAATTTGGCTCAATGGTTATGAATTATTATTATTTTTATTGTATAAATGATCCATCAAAAGGTTAGATTTGAAATTAAAAATGATGATTATTATTAATTTCTATTAAAATTTTAACTTATTTATTTGGTTGTTTGTTAAGTTTTAACATTTTAAATAAATAGAAGGGCAATAATTTTTTAGAGTATCTTTTTTGAAATGTGTATCTAGTTAATTCTTCTCAATTGAAGTACAACTACATTTTAAACTTTTCATCAGAGAATGGTTGAATGAATATATATCTTTCAACTTGAAATAGTCCTTCAAATTTGATCACTAATCACAATTATAAATATACATTTTGACACTTTATTGTGAATAGTCCATATTAAATTTTTAGTGAAATTTCAATTAATATAATATAGAATGGTTTTAATTGCTCCTCACATTCAATAACGTTTATATGAATTTCATAAAAATGATAAATATAAATGACAAAACGATTTATGCTAGAAAAATTTCTGGATCAAAAACTGCGTGTGGAGTTTTGAAATGTCCAACGTTTCGAGTGGACACTCCACCCATCACGAGGGACAAAAGAATATGATAGGTTGCAAAAGAGTGCCGAGGTTTGTAAATATAGGAGAAAAAATTATCGTTAATGGATTGAAGTTGGTCGTAGCCATTAGGTAATCCAATAAATAAAAATAATGAGGTTGTTGAGATTCAATAAAAATAATAACAAACATATTTATTTTTTAGGTAGACAATAAAGAAAGAATAATTAATAAAAGAATGATAAAGTATTAAATTAAATCAAGTATTAAATTAAGAAAAGATAAAGGGTGGAGAACAAGGTTGTTTGTAATAGAAAAATAATAATTAAAATATTAAGATCAAGAAAGAGTAATTAATAATGTAAATACAAACTTCAAGCCTTCGTCGGAAAAACATCCTCCTTTATTAAAGATTCCACACATTTCATTCAGAAAACCTAGAATCTCCACTTTGATGATGATGACCTTATGGTCAAATTTGATGTGGTTTCTTTGTTTACCAAAATTCCAGTTGCAGAAGCCCTTACCCTTATCTCCAATTTGGTAGACCCCAAAACTATTAACCTAATCAAAATTTGTCTCTCTTATACCTTCTTCACCTTCAAATGGGTTTTCTATGAACATACCGAAGGTAAAACCATGGGTTCCTCCCTTTCCTTAGTGGTGACCAATATTTTTATGGAACATTTCAAGTCTCAAGGCTTAAAAAACTCCCATATCAAACTCAAATGTTGGTTTCGGTTTGTAGATGACACGTTTCTCATTTGGTCCCATGGCCAAGTCAACCTGATCTCCTTCTTCAATAATCTTAATAGCCTTTTTCCCCCACATCCAATTCGCTATGGAAACCCTAAAAGACAAATCCCTTCCCTTCTTTGATGTTGTCATCTCATGTCTTCTTGATGGCTTCCTCTCCCACCATGTCTATAGGAAGAAAACCCACATTAACAGGTATCTAAATTCCAGTTTCACCATCACCCAACTAAAAAATACGCTATCCTAAAAAACTTAATTACTCGTTCCATCCGGATATCCACACCTCAATTCCTCGAGGAGGAAAATGCCCTTTTAACCAAAACCATTCTATCCAATGACTACACTCTCTCAAATTGACCGAGCCTTCCGCTCAAACAACAAACCTAAACCAAAACCCCCCCTTCCTTCTCTCCTCCTCATGCTCTCCTCTCTCTTCCTAACATCCAAGGGACCACCGATCGTATAGCGAAACTATTAGCTAAGAATAATAACAAGACTCTGTTCAAACCCTATAAAACGCTTAAACAACTTTTCAGAACATCTAAAGATAATCTTGACCCTATGCTTGGCTCAGGGGTTTACCAGATTCCTTGCTCCCATGGGAAATCGTACATACGCCAAAATGGAAGAACCTTTAAATCCATACTTAAAGAGCATATAAATGATACTAACCATAACCAAATATCAAAATCTGCTATTTCCAAACACTCTTTTAAATCAAAGCACCTTGTTTACTTTGACCAAACTAAAATATTATCCCCCCCCATTACTCCTCCCATCTCATTCGAGAAGCCATCAAAATCGAGAAACATCCTAACAAATTCAACTACGAAGAGGGCTATAAACTAATCCATGCTTGGAAACCCACCATCCATCACCTTGACCATTATACCCCCACCCTTTCAATATTTCCCTCTAGCCACTTCCTTCGACCGATCCACCCTTTGAATATTTCCCTCCAGCCACTTCCTCCAACCGATCCACCCTTTCAATATTTCCCTCCAGCCACTTCCTCCGACCGGTCCACCCTTATAGGCTCTTAATTTACATATGCTCCTTCTTTGGAATCCCCCCCCCTCCCCTAATCTCTATCTTCCACGTTTCTTTGTCTCCTCACCTTTTCATCCCTTACCTCTTATCTTAACTGCCCTGTTTTTCACCTTATCTTTCTTGAATTTATTCCAAAATTTTCTCTCTTTAAGATTTATCTATCTCTTTTATTATGATTCTCCTTAATTTTTCTCCTTTCACTAATCTAATATCATCTCTGTCCCTAATCATCATCTCTCTATTTATCATTGTTGGAGAAATTTCTATTTCGACACACTAGTTCAGTGGGAGTTCACTGACTAGTTCTATTTTAGAATTTCTAATTGTAGACCATCACTATTATGCATGCATTCCTAAGATAGGATGTCCTTTGCTATATGAGTGAATATCATTTACTCATTGAACAGATCATAATACACATTGATTCTCATTCTTCATATTGGATCTCTCTTCCTTTTCTTGATAAGCTTTGTTTGTGTATGATTTAGTAGGTCTCCTATGCAGGTTTCAATGAAACACTAACATGGTATTGTAGCCAGGCTGCTTGGAGCAACCCAGACAAGACAGAGAAGAGCGAAAGAGGATTTGAGTAAACCTAGTTTCCGACATCGTCACAACCTATCCCTATCGAAAGGTGCGACAATTGGAATCGTCGCAGCCTATACATTGCTAGGGTGCGACAGGTCACACTTTATCCTTCTCTAGGGTGTGACGATTCAACATCGTCACACTTCATCCTTCTCTAGGGTGTGACGATTCAACTGCCCTCTAGAAAATTGGTTTTCTACAGTAAAATAGCCATATCTCGAGATCCACGATTTGGGTTAAATTTTGACCAGAGACGTATAACATAGGGATGCTCATTCTCACCAAAAATATCCAAAACCTGCATCATATTTTAGGATATATATATGTTTTATAATATCTATAGCTGCCATAAAACCGTCTGTCATATCTCGGAATCCACGATCTAGGTTTTCAGGATCTTTTCAGAATCAATAGCAGGGATGGAGATGATGCAACTTCTTCAATCAAGTCTGGTGATAATACTCACATCGTATAACTATTTTGAATGGAATTTGAAGGTCGCATTCCAACTCAAAAGAAAACGACTGTATAATTTGACGATGGCGACAGAAACATAACCTACATCAACGCTTGAGAAGACCAGATGGGTGAACCGTAAGGATGAGGCCACATGAATAATTCTTGAGTTAATCTCCACTGATTTATGGTTTCATGTTGCTGCATCCAAGACTCCAAACGATATTTGGACCACCTTGGAAGGACTCTTTGGAAAGCAAGATGAGATGTGAGGTCATATGCTTGAGGAAGAGTTGAATACCTTAGACCCTAAAAGTTTCGATAATATACAAGATTTATTTACTAAATTTAAATCTTTGATATTGATCTTGGGTGAATGTGGTATTGACAAGTCTACACAAGATAAAAAAATTATTCTAACAATCTTGGCCAAGCCGTGACCAAAATACACCGTATATGTCTCCAATTTCCATTATGGCAGATGTCTTTTTGGAACAAATTGAAAAATGCCTACGATGACTAAGTTCATTGAGTCTCTCACATAAGAGAAAACAAAACTCATACATATGGGCCTCATGAAAGATCCCAAATCAAATGCACTCACCATGCATGATGGAAAAGGATCATCCAAACAGAATGAGATGGAGAAACAAAACGAGAAGGAGGGATATTTCAAACCCTTCAAGGATTCTTCAAGTTCCAAAGAATCTTTAGATTCCAAGAAGAAGAAGAAGAAGGGAAAGCAATGCACTTACTACAATAAACCAAATCATGAAGAATCCACATGCATGAAGAAACAAATCGATCTTATGGCACAGACAGTTCAACATAACAACCTTGGAAACTTCATTCGAAAGGGAGTCAAGAAGCAGGAGGAAGAAGATCATGCTCCTAAGAAAGGTAATCATCATGATCTTGTTGCAATTAATTCCTCATCTGATTCATGGATTATAGATTCTGGTGCATCCCATCATATGGCAACTAAAGAGGAAGTTTTCTCCTCCTTGAATCCATGCTCAAGACCCCCTATTCTCATGGGGGATGATACTCCAGTAGCATTAGTAGGAGAAGGGAGAGTGGAACTCCATAATGGCAGTTTTGAGAATGKTTTACATGTTCCAAAGMTTTCTATGAATCTGCACTCAGTTTATTAGATCACYYAGAAAGGTAAAAAGGTTGAATTTACATCAGATTCAGTTTTAGTAATTGACATGCATGACAATTCCATCATTGCAATTGGTGAGGTGGATCACAAGTCAAGGTTGTATAAATTCACTAAGTTTTCTGATGATGACTCCTATTTTATACTTACACATAAGGAGAGTACTTTGCATGCACCTCCAATGAAACATGCATATACTCTTGTGCCTCCATGAGTATCAGACATCATAGATGATTCCATACACTCAGATTCTGTACATGGAAATAAGTAGGTAGTACAGCCAGATAAGAAGCCAACGCTGAAGCTTCAACATATGCCCAAGAAGGCACAATTCACACTTCAGGCAACATGTATCCTTGTAGGGAATCCATTGGATTCAAGGAGGACTTGATCTCAACATGAGGAGCCTTCTCATGTACTTTCATCTTCAGAACCTGCGATGCCCATGCATTGCTATATGTTTCAATCTATTGATGCGCAGACCTACAATAAGGCTGTGGGAAATCCATTATGGCAAGCAACCATGCAAAAGGAGTATGACTCACTCCTAAAGAATCAAACTTGGCATCTGGTTCCACTTCCACCAAAAATATATTTTTTCAGGTGTAGATGGGTCCACAGGATCAATAGGTACAAGGATAGATAGGTTTCCAAAGGACTTCATCAGATCCATAAATATTTCTACATCTTCACAATGACTTTTAGTGAGAAGAAGTTTCAAAATTTGCGGGATCGTCTTGCAGTGAAGAACATAATTGCCTAGTGTTTCTTCTTTTGATGCATTGTCTTTTGAGGGGGGGTTTTGTTCCCACGTTGTTTTCCCTCTTTCCTCATTTTTGTTCAGTGTTCGTTAGTTGCATTGTACATGAGTACCTAATATGTCCTAGTAGTTGGGAATCATTTTTTACTCCATAGTGATGTTCACAGGGGTGTTGGAGAAATTTCTATTTTCGGCACTTAGTGGGAGTTAACTAACTAGTTCTATTTTAGACTTTCTAATTTTAGATCATCACTATTATGCATGCATTCCTAAGATAAGATGTCATTTCCTATATGAGTGAATATCACTCACTCATTGAGCATATCATAATACACATTGGTTCTCATTCTTCATATTGTATCTCTCTTCCTTTTCTTGATAAGCTTTGTTTGTGTATGCTTTAACTAGGTCTCCTGTGCAGGTTTACATGAAACAATGACAATCATGAATACTCCCCCTTATCTTCATAGAATGTTACTATATTACACCCTTCCCTATCTCTATGACTCCATCCTTTCCCTTATTTTATTACTTGATTATTTCAATTTTATTTCATACTTTATCTTATCTCAATTTAATTTAATATTTTATCTTATTTTCATACATTACTATTCCAATCCAATTTAAACCTTTATTATTTTAATAGTTTATCATTATTTTGTTTAATTTGAGACTTTATTATGCTAATACTTTATCATTATTTCATTTAATTTAAAACTTTATCTTTATATTATTAATTACTCTTTCTCAATCTTAATATTTTAATTATTCTTTTTTCTATTACAAACAACCTCATTCTCCCCCTTTATTTTTTCTTAATTTTATACTTTATCATTGTTTTATTAACAATTCTTTCTAGAATTAAATATTTTAATTATTCTTTCTTTATTGTTTAACTATTTTTTTTTTTTTTTCTTAAATCTCAACCACCTTATTATTTTTAATTTTTGGATTACCTAATGACAACGACTAACTTCAAACCATTAAAAGTAAAATTTTATCCTATATTTACAGACCTATGCACTCTATTATCTTCTTATGTTTTTGATGATGGGTTGACTTTGATTAGCTCTCAAAGAGTTAGTTGGATGGCTTGCACATGGCCCATCAAAGCTATCCCCTACCCCTTAACAAGGGTTGAATGGCCTTGAGTTCCAGTATTTGAGATTGTTCAACATTCAACATTCACATCATCCTTTTCTCGACTTCACTAAGTGGCCCTTATGATATCCTTTGATTTTTAATCACTGGTATTGGGTGTGAGTTCACCTTGCTCCCACACATCCATGTGGACATGCATGGAATATCTTGGTATTTTTTTGGTATGGAGTCTTTATAGTTCATAATCATAGTTCATTGTGCTTTTGGTGTTTATTGTGAATGTATTTATGAGCCAATATTTTTTTGGGTGAAGCATTCACTCATCATTACCTTAACATTTTAGAACTTCCGAGGGGTACTTGCTTTGGGACATAATGAAAAGAGTGAGTAAAATATTTTTTTCCTAGATATCTAAATTCTTGTGCCCTTGAGCTATAACACCGTCATGATTCAAACCTTTTTTATTCCTATTGATGCTTTTGGATCTACATGATCCATGACTCCTTATGTCCCTTGCATTCCATGTTGACATTACATTGATAATAATTAATAGTATCTCTTCCTTTTTTTAGTGATTGTGATGAGATTGATATTTTCGTTGTTAGATGTGCTTAGGATTAAGAATGGTTGGCTTCTTGAGTTGTAAGGGGTCCATTTAAAAATTTGCGGGGAAAAAGCTAACTTCTCTTTACTCCTTATTTGTTTTTGATGGTTATGGAATTTGACATCCCTGAGCTCTAACAATTATCCAATCTTTAATAAGTATATTAATCCATGCTTTTTCTATGCCACAATTATTCAAAAAAAAAATCATGGGAGCAATTTACTTGTGGGAAGGATTTTGTAACTAGTTGGAATCTTTTGATTAAACTTTGGAGTTTAATATATTTACAAATAATTCACTTCATAGTGATTTATCAATAACCTTGATTCTCTCATCACATCAAACTCTTCAAAGGTGCTTTTTTTGCTAATTTAAGTTACTCCCAAGCTATCAAGGACCTCAATTTGGGTGTTGGAAGTGGTGTTGATTCCCTAGGGATATTCTAGGCATGCATCCTTATTGGGATCAAAGATGACTCCTTTAGAAAAGGCATGGTTTGAGTTTTCACTTCACTATACCTGTTAGTCTCTAAAGTTGCACTTGACTGCTAAAGGGAAAGCTAGGGCATCATCAAATTATTGCAATAGTTTATATGAATAAAGATTGTTTGGTTTTGTAATAGGTTGTATGAATAATCCATGCAGCTGGAATAAAGAGATACTGATTTTGATCAAGACAAATACATAGCAACTTTTCATGATCCAAAGGCATTCACACTAAGCTCAAATCAAATTTGGATAAAAGATGAAGAAGTATAAATGATACTTATGTACTGCAGATTATTGAGCTCTAGGATGATAGCTAAAAACCTATTTCAAGGAGACAAAGCTTTGCTAACAGTCTCATAATTACATTCAAACAGAAGAAAGAAAACATAGATGTACAGAAACTTGTGCACAATGCGTCTAGATCTCTGAAGCATAAAAAGATGAATACATGAAGTCCATTGAAGAATACAATGTCCTCTTTGCCCCACAGACCTCAGAACCCTCCTTTCTTTTCATGAGTTTTTACATGCAAATATATATAACTCATCCCTAATAGCTGTTGCTAACTTCTATGAACAAAATGCTAAACTCGAGGAACAATTCTAACTACTATTATAGTACATCTGTAATCATTCTCAATATACCTCGAATTATAGCTCTATGATTAAAATCAAATCTGATAACTGATTTTTAGCCTAATCTTTCTTTGTTGGAAAGAAAATAAACAAAAATAAAGTGATTGCAATAAAACTAGGACAACAGATATCGAGTCTTGCCAATTTGGAATTGCATTGTCATTTGTGCCACTGAAATCCTCCCAAATCTTCTTCTGGAAGATGCCACCAAAACCCTGATTCCTGATCATCTCCTTGAAAACTGAATTTGGTTATTTGGATGCTTAAAATCAGGGATATAATTGCCATCTATCTCCTTGAAAAATTCAAATGCTAATTGTACTCCGAAAAGGCTAGAATTTGATTGTCACTTGTCTTGGATGAATTCTAGTTACCATTTAATAAGCATCAAGCTGCCATTTCATCACCTTTCTTTCTGCGATTTCGTGGCCTTTCCTCTTTAGTATATTGAGCAAAGAATCTTCTATTTTGATTGGTAAATCCATTCCCTGGACTCGTGGAATGCTACAACGATTTGATGGAACATCTGCTGCGATCTCGTGGAAACTCTAGGATCTAGTTGAACCTGGTGCCCATCCTTTGTGATTTCAGGGTCTCAATCCAACAATGATTGTGGCACATGTAAATAATTACGTTTTCCCCTCCAACGATCACTTGCTCATTATTTTTCTCCCATATGAGCTAGTCTCGTGGGTTTACCAACTAGCATTTGAATAAAAGCTTCTCTTTTCCCGAAATAGAAACTTCTCTTTTCTGATTTTGTGGGATCTCAAACATCTCTATCCTGCAATCTTGGTCACCATAATCGTTTTTGCGATATGGTTCACCTCTTCCATGTGTATGGAAAGGTCGATGAGTATTCCATAGGTAAGCATTGATGATGATATGATTATACCATAAGATGCTTTGAAAGCACCAGAGTTTTTGTATAGAGATGAAACTAAGTAATTTGGAGATTGAATGATGTCCAAAAGAAATCCATACTGCATGCAATGAACACTACACACTCCAATGCATGCCCTTTGTCTACATTTAACACAAACAAAGGTTCAAGTTGCTTCCCCTAATCTATTACATGGACACATGCATCATCCTCATTTTCCAAGTTCTATTCTCCTCCAACTTGTTCTCCTCACTCACCACACTCGTTGTTTCTTCTAGCTTGAAGGTCACATCAACCGAGGGTGATAATTCAAGCTTCTGTTCTTCCATTGAAATACTCTGAGATTCAAACTCACAGTTCTCATCAACCAAACACTGGAATTCAGCCTCACTGGCTTGATTATGTCCATTTGATAAAAATTGCTCAAACTTATCATCATTCCCAGTCACCAACTTTGGTGAATTGATCTCCCGAACCTCAGCAACCAGCTGTGATATCTGGTCTAGTTCATTTTTCCCCACAAAATTCCTTTCAGCTCCATCTTCTCTATTAATGAAACAGGGTGATTCAAGCTTGTCCTCCACAAGATCTCTCTTAATCCTTTCTTCTCCATTAACCAAATAGCTACTTGCATAAACTTAGAAGATGCCATATACTATATTCTGTGAGTGAAATACATCCATAAAAGTTCAAAATAGAGAGGGAATAAGAGAGTGCCACAATTCTTATCAAGCCATCATCTCAGAGTATTGAGTTAGCCTCAATATGGAGCTCTCCAAATACCTAGCTTGGATATCAAAACGATTGTTAATTCTTGCACATGATATGATATCAAACATAGTTGTTGTTTGGAAAGATGCCACTATGGAATAAATATTTACCCATAACTGGCTTAGAATAAACACCAGAGGTAGAAGACCAATTCAAACCTTCTCAAGAATATCAAAGGAATTCTCTCCAACCTTACTTGAAAATTTTGAGCATTGGAAATTATTTTCCAACCAATTTAGAAGTGCTTCACAAAGTCTTCTTTCACTGTTGTCTACTGTCAATAGTGGGTGACTGATGCATGCTTTTATTAATCCACGAGGAATCTTTGTCACTTCCCGGACTTCTAAGCATAAACATATATCGAGCACATGCATTTGGATTTTCATTCAATCATAATACTGACTAGACACCCTCTGTGGCACGATGCATCTCACACCTCGACACTTGTCGTTACAGATGTTTGCTCAATGCTTGACAACTGGTCTTGGGCTCAAATACATCTGCATTTATTTATTTATTTATACAGTGGGAAATATCCCATATGCACAAGGAAACAAAGAAAATAGTGCTTTATATGGCCTTTTGTCTCCAATTTGTATCGACGCGTAGTGAACGACTTAGGCTTGCGGGCTCCCTTGTGGTTTGGCGCTTGGGAGATTGGCTCTTACTTGTGTTGTGGTGGATGCTAACCCATGTTGTGTTGATTTCAGGTGTTCGATAGTTTTAAGATTTGGAGATTGGCCCTCGAGCCAATATTTTTGCTAAAATAAACATTAAGCAAAGGACTGAAAACCAATTTTTTGCCAAAGTTTTAATGAAAACAGACAAGGAAATCATGAAAGCTAGCAGTGCTGCATAAAAGAAATTGTTTAAGAAGTGTTCCTTTACATTTTGTTTGTTGGTACTAACATTGGCTCCTTATGAGGATGGGGTTTTCCTTAGAAAATTCCAAGAATTGTAGACTTTGTGCATGTCCATTTGTGCAACCCGACCTTGCAAAATTTTTACTCTGCAAACATCCACAATTGTTTGTGTTGTTCCTAATCCATTGGGCTAGTGGAGTCATTCATACTGCTACTTAAACTCTGCAACTTATGACAACATACTGCAACAAAGTAACAAACTGAAAAGAATCTACATGCTCATATGGAGAGCTTATTTTACCCTACCCTACTCTTAATCAGTTAAAATCAATTGATCATGTATAATCATACTTCCAATGTACCCAGGTAAGTAACTGATTGACTGACCAGACTTCTCGGACATACTTTGTCGGAAAGGAAAGTTTCACATCAAACATCAATGGGTCATGAAATTCATACTTACAATGAAACCAAGACAGAGGATCATAATAAATGCACTCCTCTAAATATGTAGCGATGGGATCATATAACTCATAAGAAAATACCTCTTTCCGCTGCTCGAACTGAATGGGCTTCTGATGAAAAAGCTTTACTTCTTCTGCTTTGTAAGTGATATCAGTTTTCTGTTCATGAAGTGCTACAAAAGGAGAAGAAGATATGAAATATTCAACCATGTTAAACCCATCATGCTCAATGTCTTCTACAAACCTGGGATAATTGATTTCTACATAATGCTGTTCCTTAATGGATGAAGAAAAAATATTTATAGTACACTCTTGAAATTCCTTTATATCCTCATTGAAATCTGATCCGTAACTGTCATACACCGACTGGATGCTACTTAAGTCATCAAAATTTGATGTGGGGATCTGCTCGTCTCCATTTGAATACTCATCAAAGGTAGGATGATCTGAAAGGTTACCTGAGATCTGAAATTCACAGACCTTTGCTTCACGAACATAATGAAAGAATGAGTGTATATTTGTTGCTTGATCATCTTTGGAATTTTGACCATAAGATACATTTGAAACAAGATCAAATGCATCTATAGCTACTGGTGGTTCTTCCTCATCAATAGTAAGGTCTTCAACAATAGTTTTTTCAGTTAACGACCGATCCTCAATCATATAATTAGCAACATATTGTTCATGAGGATAAACATTCAAATGATCATCAGAATCATTATGAGAACATTTAAAACTGTCTTCACAAATTACAAGGTGAAACTTTTCATCAGGTACATCGTGTGTCATCTCTATTGTCTGCTGAATATAGGATTCAAATTGTTCACAACAATTCTCAAGAAATGTATCAAAAGAATAATACCTTTTACATTGCTTGATAAATAATGCATGGAATTCCCTCAAGGAAGATATGCTCGATGAAAGCAAGGAACGATACCATTGTCGTGCATCGCCCTCCAATGAATACAAAAACATATTCATACGAACATCCTCGTGATGTAGATATAGCTGATCTATGTATTCATGAAACTTGACGAGGTGATCTGAAGGATTATCCTCCTTGATTTCTTTGAAACATGGAAGGCAGTCTCCCCAAATATCCATAGTAGGAGCAACATTAGGAAAACATGAAATATCAATAAAATTCAAAGGAGAAAACCTCGTAGCCACAATGGCTTTCATTCGATCATTTGATTCCATTCTGTATCTTCCCCAGTGGAGTCGTTTATGGATCGTTGAACAATGGAGTCACCATGGTGAAATATTTGCATTCAATTATGTGCCCTTTTCTTGTTCACCATCAAGAAGCAGATTTGATCATTGTCATTCTCCCAGGGAAAATATCTTCGTTCCTTCATCCCTAGAAACGACGCCAAAAGATGTTAGTCCGTAAAGTTGCACTTGACTGCTAAAGGAAAATCTAGGGCATCACCAAGTTATTGCAATAGTTTATATGAATAAGGATTGTTTGGTTTTGTAATAGGTTGTATGAGTAATACATGTATGTGGAATAAAGAGATACTAATTTTGATCAAGATGAATACACAACAACTTTTCATGATCCGAAGGCATTCACACTAAGCTCAAATCAAATTTGGATAAAAGATGAAGAAGTATAAAGGATAAATACATAAGTACTTTACTTATGTATTGCAGATTATCGAGCTCTAAGATGGTAGCTAAAAACTCAACACAAAACAATTTAAGTGCAATTGACATGAAACATGGGATTACCCAACATAAAGCTACTTAAAATCTTAGCTATTTCACAGAGACAAAGAATTGCTAACAGTCTCATAATTACATTCAAATAGAAGAAAGAAAACAAAGATGTACATAGACTTGTGCATAGTGCGCCTAGATCTTTGAAGCATAAAAAGATGAATACATGAAGTCCGTTGAAATATACAATGTCCTCTCTACTCCATTGGCCTCATAACTCTCTTTTCTTTTCATGAGTTTCTATATGAAAATATATAGAACTCACCCCTAATAGTTGTTGCTAACTTCTATGAACAAAATGTTAAAATAGGGGAACACTTCTAACTGATATTATAGTACATCTGGAATCATTCTCAATATACCTCGAGTTATAGGTATATGATTAAAATCAAATCTGATAATTGATTTTTAGCCTAATATTTCTTTGCTAGAAATAAAATAAACAAAAATAAAGTGATTGCAATAAAACTAGGGCAAAAGATATTGAGTCCTTCCAATCTGGAATATAGCTGATCTATGTATTCATGAAACTTGACGAGGTGATTTGAAGGATTATCCTCCTTGATTTCTTTGAAACATGGAAGGCAATGTCCCAAAATATCCATAGTAGGAGCAACATTAGGAAAACATGAAATATCAATAAAATTCAAAGGAGCAAACCTCGCAGCCACAATGGCTTTCATTCAATCATTTGTTGCCATTCTGTATCTTCCCCAGTGGAGTCGTTTATGGATTGTTGAACAATGGAGTCACCATGGTGAAAAATCTGTAGTCAATTATGTGCCCTTTTCTTGTTCACCATCAAGAAGCAGATTTGATCGTTGTCGTTCTCCCAGGGAAAATATCTTCGTTCCTTCATCCCTATAAACAACGCCAAAAGATGTTAGTCCATAAAGTTGCACTTGACTGCTAAAGGGAAATCTAGGGCATCATCTAGTTATTGCAATAGTTTATATGAATAAGGATTGTTTGGTTTTGTAATAGGTTGTATGAGTAATACATGCAGGTGGAATAAAGAGATACTGATTTTGATCAAGATAAATACACAACAACTTTTCATGATCCGAAGGCATTTACACTAATCTCAAATCAAATTTGGATAAAAGATAAAGAAGTATAAATGAGAAATACATAAGTAATTTACTTATGTATTGCAGATTATCGAGCTCTAGGATGGTAGCTAAAAACTCAACACAAAACAATTTAAGTGCAATTGACATGAAACATGGGATTACCCAACATAAAGCTACTTAAAATCTTAGCTATTTCATAGAGACAAATATTTGCTAACAATCTCATAATTAGATTCAAATAGAAGAAAGAAAACAAAGATGTACATAGACTTGTGCATAGTGCGCCTAGATCTTTGAAGCATAAAAGATGAATACATGAAGTCCATTGAAGAATACAATGTCCTCTCTGCCCCATTGGCCTCAGAACCCTATTTTCTTTTCATGAGTTTTTACATGCAAATATATAGAACTCACCCCTAATAGTTGTTGCTAACTTCTATGAACATAATGCTAAAATCGGGGAACACTTCTAACTGATATTATAGTACATCTGAAATCATTCTCAATATACCTTGAGTTATAGGTATATGATTAAAATCAAATATGATAACTGATTTTTAGCCTAATATTTCTTCGCTATAAATAAAATAAACAAAAATAAAGTGATTGCAATAAAACTAGGACAAAAGATATCGAGTCCTTCCAATCTGGAATTGCATTGTCATTCGTGCTATTGAAATCCTTCTGAAATCTTCTTCTGGAAGCTGCCACCAAAACCCTGACTCCTGATCATCTCCTTGAAAACTGAATTTGGTTATTTGGATGCTTAAAATCAAGGATATAGTTGCCATCTATCTCCTTGAAAAATTCAAATGCTAATTGTACTCCGAAAAGGCTGGAATTTGATTGTCACTTGTCTTGTATGAATTCGAGTTACCATTTAATGAGGATCAAGCTGGCATTTCATCACCTTGCTTTCTACAATTTTGTGGCCTTTCCTCTTTGGTATATTGAGCAAAGACTCTTCTATTTTGATTGGTAAATCCATTCCCCGGTCTCGTGGAATGCTACAACGATTTGATGGAACCTCTGCTACAATGATTGTTAATTCTTGCACATGATATGTGATCAAACATAGTTGTTGTTTGGAAATATGCCACTATGGAAGAAATCTTTACCCATAACTAGCCTAGAATAAGCACTAGAGGTAGAAGACCAACTCGAACCTTCTCAATAATATCAAAGGAATTCTCTCCAACCTTACTTGAAAATTTCGAGCATTGGAAATTATTTTCCAACCAATTTAGAAGTGCTTCAAAAAGGTGTCTTTCACTGCTATCTATTGTCAATAGTGGGTGACTGATGCATGTTTTTATTAATGGACGAGGAATATCTGTCGCTTCCCAGACTTCTAAGCATAAGCATATACCGAGCGCATGCATTTGGATTTTCATTCAATCATTATATTGACCAAACACACTCTGTGGCATGATGCATCTGACACCCCGACACTTCCCGTTACACCTGTTTGCTCAATGCTTGACAACTGGTATCGGGCTCGAATACATCTGCATTATTTATTTATTTATACAATGGGAATTATCCCACATGCAGAAGGAAACAAAGAAAATAGTGCTTTATATGGCCTTTTGTCTTGAACCTGTATGAGCGCGTAGTGCACGACTTAGGCTTGCGGGCTCCCTTGTGGTTTGGAACTTGGGCGGTAGGCTTTGACTTGTGTTGTGATTGATGCTTTTGTGTTGATTGTAGGTGTTCGAAAGTTTGGAGATTGTCCCTTGGGCCACTATTTTTGCTAAAACAAACATTAAGAAAAGGACCGAAAACCAATTTTTTGCCAATTTTTTAATGAAAAAAAACAAG
>JZKD02S1673670.1:720826-745134 GCA_000966675.3 Picea glauca | reverse complement strand
TATTATGGTGGTGACAACGATGATGATGAAAATGATAATGACGATGACAATGATAATGATATGATGATGATCATGAAAATGGAAATGACGATGATGATGAAAATTCCAATGACGACGACGACGACAATGATGATGATGATGATGAATACAAAAATCATGATGACGACGATAATGATGACCATGACGATGATGATGTTGATGATGACAACGACAACGACAATGACAATGATGATGACAATGATGATGACAATGATGATGACAATGACGACGATGATGATGACCATGCCGATAATAATGATGATGACAATGAAGATGACGATGGCGATGATGTTGACAATGAAGATGACGATAATGATAATGACGATGGTGATGACAATGACTGCGATAATGATGATGACGATGATGATGGTGATGTTGACGATGATGATGACCATGATTATGACCTTGATCATGAATACGATGATATTGACGATGACGATGACGATGACAGTGCTATCGATGATGACGATGACGATGACAATGATGTTGACAACGATGACGATGATGATGATGACCACGACAATGATGATGATGATGACAATGATGACCATGACGAAGATGACTGGGAATATGATGATGATGACAATGACGATGACGATGATGATGAAAATGACGACGACGATGATGATGATGATGATGACAACTGTAACAATGACGACGACGACGACGAAGATGACCATGATGATGACGACGATGATGATGATGACCATGACCATGATGATATTGATGATGACAACGATGAATATGATGAGGATGGCGATGACGATGACAATGATGACGATGACGATGATGATAATGACGATTACAACGATGACTATGACAATGATGAAGAAAATGATGATGATGATGATGTTGATGATGACGACGATGATGATGAACATCATGACGACGACGACGATGATGACCATGACCATGACCATGACCATGATGATGACCATGACCGTGATGAATATGACGATGACGATGATGACGACTATGAGAATGATGATGACGATGATGACCACGACGATGATGATGAAAATGATGATGGCAATTATGATGATGATGAAAATGATGACGACGACGATGATGATAATGATTATGATGGAGATGATGATGATGACTATTGCGATATTAATGATGACAAGTATGATGACCATGGTGATATCGATGATGATGATGATGATGACAACTACAACAATCATGATGATGATGACGATGATAACCATGACGATGATGATGGAGACTACAACAATTATGATGATGAAGACAATCATAACCATGACGACGACGACGACGATGATGATGACGACGATGATGATCATGATAATGATGACGACGATGATGAGGATGACGAGGATGATGACAATGATAATGATGGCGATGATGATGATGTTGACAACTACGACAATGATGACGACGATGAAGATGATGACCATGGTGATTTCAATGATGACGATGACGATGATGACGACTGCAACAATCATGATGACGACGACGATCATAACCATGATGATGGAAATGATGATGATTATTGTGACAATGATGACGACGACGACGATGATGATGACAATGTTGATTATCATGATGAAAACCATGAAGATGACGATGATGATTAACCCATAAAAATAAATACTTTAAATAGAATACATAATATAAAATATATAACAATCACATAACTCCTACATTTCATCATTTCTACAATATCACTGATCATCTAAGTCTTCATCCAATTCTACATCTAAATCATCTGGTTTAGAATTGTCATTGAAAGGATTGGACATATCAACATCATCAAAGTCATTTTCGATAATATCATCGTCAATATGATCGTGGAGAACATTGTCATCTACATTTGGTTCAACTTCTTCGACTTCTTCATCTGAAGGTACATCTACCTCATGATCCTCTGCATCTTCTTCTTCTTCAATATCATCTTCTTCTGGTACATTATTCTTTACATGCCTTCCTCTTGGATCATATCTAACAATGTACGACCAACTTGCTTTACCTGGAACCTCTGAATAAAATACTTTCTCACATTGGTTTGGAAGAGCATAAGTTTCTATACCTGGATCAAATGTCCTTGTATTAACCATGGTAAATCCATTGGCATGCTCAATAACAGTTCTTTCAGGATCATGTTCATTCATCTGTAACCTGTACCATTTGATCTCAAACAGAACTAACTTGAAGGAAGTAAAGTCACACTAGATTATATCATTCAAATACCCATGGAATCTATTTTCAGATATTGTTGGATTCCTGTCACTTCTAGAGGAAAAATTAGTTACATGAAAGACTACAATTATCCAAGAACCAAAGGTTTTCTTCTTATCATCCAAATTTTTGATGCAAAATTTATGGCCATTGCACCACATAGCCTTGTAGTGTTTCAATTGCAATATGCCCCACACATAAAAAATACATATTTGTCAATGAATAAACATGATATTTAGACTTAGTAAAACTTTATAAAATAAACACACCATGACCTAGATTAATAGAATGGAAAATAACCGAAACATGATGTGGGTGAATAATATGCTTGCTTGTTTATCTTTTAAACCATATGCTATATCAATTTCCCTCTAAGTAAGATTGGTATCTTGATTATGATGAGATTCTTTAGGCAAAGTAGCCACCCCTTCCCACAATAACCTACCATTACATTGTATATTACATCGATCTATCCATACTTTCATCCAATAAAGATTGTTTGCGATGTATAAATGTAGTGCATCCCACTCTCGACCAACTATATGAAAAAGTAATAAAAATTAGTAATTAGAGTAAATATTAAATAATAATTGATCATGGAAGCTAAATAAAACTTAAATAAGTACAATATAGAAATAAATAAATATTAATGCAAAGTATTATGGATATTTAAAATCTAATTACCTTTCACTTTCCTCATTCTACCTTTCCCAACCAAGACCTCCCCTTCAAATTTGTTAATGGAATTGAGATCCCAAATTCGAGGCACCTTCATGATTTTTGCTGCAACTTTAGGAAGATACTGACTAATATACACCAAGGTTTGATATACCATATAACCCTCCACTATATATCTCTCATGGCATGCTCTTTGTATAACAAAAGCCTTTACTAACTTCAAGTGGCTCTCTACCATCCACATTGAACTTGTGTGTACAGGTCCACACATTTCAATCTCCTCAACTTGGTGTATGAGGTAGTGTTCTTGTGCATTGAAAAATGCCGGAGGTAGACGCTTTTGCATTTCACACATTAGCCGAGGAATTTCTCTCCTCCAATATTTTATATCTTCTTTATGAATTTATTTAGATGACAATCACCTACACATGATATAACAAATCAGATCATAGGTTTCAACAAAAAACATCATTTATACATTAAAAGTAAAACATATGTTGACAAGTTGAGCAACAACGATTTTGAATATAAATCATTAATGTTTACCTCATGTATTTTCCGAGATCATATATAAGTTGTTTTACAATGTTGTCAAAGTTGCCAAGTAGAGATAGAGGTAGAACATACTGTAACAACAAAAGGATAATTAATCTTTAGGAAAATAAAACCATATTATAATACTAAGAAGTCGTATATTTGCCAATGTAGAAATCTACATCCAAAATAATTACCTTAATGAAGGTATGCCAGTCATGAGTTTTCACCTCACCAAATTCACCTTTCTTCGTTAATATATTCTGTATGTTTGAAGCAAATCCTGTGGGAAATTAATTTTTTCGAATGACCTCTTTTACAACATTGCTTTCCTACTCTGTAAATAGCCATGGAAGAATATTTCGGTGTAACTTTGTTGCTATTTAAATCGATCACATTTTGCAGTGCATGATTGGTTTCCTGAATGTGAGTACAAATTTTGACAATTTTTTCTTTGTCACTCCTTCCATCTACAATTTTCCAGAACATTTATGTTACAATCTTCCTTGCGAGTAACCTTTTTTGTTACTTGATCTGTTCGATATCTATTGATTTGACATTGCAGGCATTTCGTTTCCGATGCATATTGTCCATAATATACAATATGATCTTTCAGACATACATCAATAGCCTCATACTCCATTCCAATATCTTTCATAATGGAATACATCTCTAGGTACATGAGAGGTAAATTATTTGTCAGTGGTAAGAAAAATTCACCTAACAATCTACAACATTAAAAAAAAAAAAAAAAAACTAGTTAATGTAAATAACAGTAACAAAAAATATTGCATCCTTAATTGACACTAAAACTAGAGAAAAATAAAGTCTACCTTTACATCTAATATGTGATGAATTATATTACATACCTTAGGATCCGTGTGAGACACGTGTTTGAAAAACTATTCAATACCTTCAAGTTTACCAACAACATTATAGCAATGAGAATATTTGTTTTTGAGCCGTCATAAAGGGGATGTTTTTCCTTCTCAAGTAGAGGCACATCATAAATATCGTTAGCTTTTTCCTCATTGATGTTGATGTTTGGACAACATTGGAAATACATTCTTCCAAGTTATATATATATATATATATATATATATATATATATATGGAACACTCATGATTGTAATAATACATGAATCTCACATTTCATCTCATATGAAAAATAAATATGGTATCAGAACATGACCGAGCTTTGTGGAGGCCCAATATTATGAATGTGAGAGTAATCTGCTATAAATGCATAGATGTAGATTAGTGCATATGAGTATATTATTTGTGAGTAGTTGTTGCTATTTTTTTATAGTAGTGTGTGTGTCCATCGATGTGGAAAGTTTCAATCCTGAGAGATTCATGTACGTAGAAGGTGGCTTGACCAAGCTGGTGGATGAACAAAAAAAATTGCATGGAAACCCTT
Source organism: Picea glauca (assembly GCA_000966675.3). Classification (NCBI taxonomy): domain Eukaryota; kingdom Viridiplantae; phylum Streptophyta; class Pinopsida; order Pinales; family Pinaceae; genus Picea; species Picea glauca. The sequence goes on along the minus strand of JZKD02S1673670.1, from coordinate 740,264 downwards.
TTTGTAGAGCTTGCAGTGGCGTAGCTGTTACACTGTTTCAATTGGAAGCTTCCCCTAGCTGTCCAAGAATTGCACATGAATGAAAATTTTAATGGTCTCACACTGCCCAGATCTCATGAACTCTTGGTCGTTCCTATTCATCATCTCCCGGTACTGTAACTATTGTGTATTAATATCGTGAATTTAAAGAATTAGACATAAATTCCATTACGAGTCTGTAAGGATCCAACACAAGCAAATAGATAGCTCCCTACCTTTCTGTTCAGGGTGATCTGTACAAATTCACAATAACGTCTCTGTTTGTTTATCAAGTTTTTCATTTTAATATTGCTATGTGAACTCTAACACAAATAGATAGATATCGTAGAACTTGTTGGAATAATCGTCTTTATATATAAAACCCAGAACCATAGAATTTCTATGCACCAGAGGTATGCTTATTTGATAGATAATTTACTTGTGAATACATCGTAGACATAGTTACCTATGGAAGTGGATGCACAGGTGGAGGATGTCTGGTGACAAGCGGGTGTGAAGTTAAATTGTGCACTATGAACATGATGTTTTGCATAATAACACATCGAATTCATGTCAAATAAGCACTCAAAATAAAATACAGTTCAACATATAAAATCAATAATCATTGGCCTAGATAACTGGATAATTTTTGACAATTTATAGAAATTAAGAACCTTGGAGACCTCCTGGATGATGAAACCAGGCTCTCGTGTTGATCTGCCGAGTGCAACAACTTTCATGTTGATCTCACAAATGCAAATTTTTATCTGGTAATTACGCGTCAAGTACATATCACATGGGCGATTTAGTTGCATGCGACTATCGATGAATTCATTTTCTCATGACAACATTGACTGTAGTACGCATTGGGCTGCAAGACAACATGCAACAAGGGTCATTATCCATGATACATGAACCCTTATTTCTTTGAAGGACCATTTTCCCTGGTATGAGAGCCCAAAAGTTGTCTTATTGTATTTGAGATAGGAGAAGAGGTTATCAGATCCATCTTTTGAGGATCTTGAAATTGTTTGTAAAGGCTATAAATCCAAGATCATTTGATGAACAAAGGGTTCGATTTTGAGTTCTAAACTATACTACTATTGTGATAGAGATTCTTTCTATAATATGTTCAGCCTACAAGATTCTTTCACTGTTATTGTCAGATCTTCTTTTCTCTTTCTGTTATATGCTTATGAGTTGAATTATATTCTTTATCTATGTTTACATAGTCCATTGGTGAGTGTCATCTCACTATCTGATTAGTAAGCAAAGGATCATAAGTATTTATTGATGATCTGTTAGCCCATCATATATATTGTTTTATAGACATATGTTCTGGTTAATTGATTAGTCTCTTTATCCATTTGATTCACCTATATGATAATAGCTATTGAAGGCCTTGCATTGTTTGAATATCCTTAGACAGTCTTATGATACAATCTAGTGAGTTAGATATTCATCTTGATCCAAACCCACACCCATTATAAGAGAAAATAGTTACAAAAAGGTTAAGTTACTAGGCATCTCTAAGATACAGCCTATGAGAGTTCCTTGGAGTGATAACAAATTGGTGCCGTTGCTGGGGAGAGGAGATTGAAGCTCAACTTCCCTGGGAGACGACATAGTTCTATCTTTTGATGATAGACAAAGTTTGGACATCATATTGGTTGTAATATTCTATCTAACGACTCCATGAAGGACGAATTCAGTGGTGACTCCACTGTCTTCAAATATCAAAGGCATTTGCTGCTCTTTTGGCTAGGAGGTTTGCACCTCTGAAATTTTCTGCAATTCCTGGTTTCCCACATCCAGTACCTTTTATGGATATTTGGGGAGACTACCTTCCATGGTTCAGAGAAGTGAAAAAGGATAATCCTTCATATCACCTCATCAGATTTCATCAATGCATGGCTCAGTTACATATACATGATGAAGATGTGCTCATGAAGATGTTTTTCTATTCATTGGAGGGTGATGCACGTAAGTGGTATTTCTCATTAGCTCCTTCTAGTATTTCATCTTTGAAAGAGTTTCACAGAGTATTCCATGAGCATTGCAAAAGGTCTTTTTCTCAGGAACTTCTATTTGAGCATTGTTGTGAGGAGTTTCATTTAGATATTCAACATATTGTTTCTTCTAGTAGGGAGGATGAAAGTGGATATATTAATGAAGATACATATATGGATGAAGTTCAAGTTCTTTTTATTACTACTTCTCATGAAGAAGATCTACCAGACAATATTGATGATTTCATTACTGAGGATGCTTTAGATGAACCTGTTGATTCAAATCTAGATGAACATGATGATAATGATAAGGAAAGAGGAGATGTTGTTTCAGATCTATTTCAAAGCCACACTACAGATAATTCTATGCAGAAAGCTTCATCTTTTCCATTTGGATTCTATCTTGATGTTCCCCTATGTGATGAATATGATAAAGGGGAGCAGAAAGGATTAGATCAGAAATTGATGATTCCTTTTTCTCCATTAGTTGTTGAGAAGCCATATTTGTACGTGTTTAAAGATCCGGTTGCAGCCTTGATGGAATCATATATTTCAGATCAATTGAAAATTTTATACTTCATTATCCCACCAGCACTCCCGGGTGAGTTTTCTTTCTTGAAGAATTTTTTATCACTGCTAATATGTTTTAGACATTGTCTAATGATAAGTGATAGAGACATGCTCATCTCAGTTTTGAAATTTCTTGAATGGTTACTGTGGAAGTTCGCCTTTACTTAACCAAATTTCAGATTTAGTTAGAAGTAGGAGTAGGCAGCTGAATAAGCTCTTCATATGAGCAGATAGATTGCTTTTAGTTTTCTTAAATAAGCAAAGCTTCCCGGGGACTTGCACGTTATGCTACCCTTTCTCGGGATAATGGCCTTGTGCCCATTGTGGAGCCAAATATTTTGCTGGATAGAGACCATTTCATTGATAAAAACCTTGAAGTGGCAGAGAAAGTCTGGACTGAGGTTTTCTTCTACTTGGCAGAGAACAATGTGTTGTTTGAGGGAATTTTGTTAAAACCAATTATGTTGACTCCTGATGCTGAGCACAAGGAGAAAGAAATCCCACAACAGGTTGCACATCACACTCTTGAAATTATTAAGAGGATGGTGCCACGAGCATGGAAGTCCAATGACATCTGCAAGCTCTTTTTCTTAACGGTGGAATAATGATTTTTTTTGGGGTTTTGATCAAAATTTTCAAATAGAAATAATGAGAATTTTACACAGGCATGAAGAAATTGAAGGTAGCTACCAGACTCTACAGAAGCAAAGTGTTGAATTAACTCAAATGCCGAGCATATTTGCCATATTTTCCAGGTATCATTGCCAACAAGAAGAGAAAGGGGAATGAAAAGTTCATTCAAAGAATCTGCAAAAGATTGGAGTGTTAACACACAAAACATCTGATCAACTCAAAGAAAAAGGGCACTCTCTTACTACATATAAATGTGCTGATTGAATTAGAGGTCTGATGATATGAAAACATATAAGCTCGATGTTGTCCAACAATGGTGAGGTAGAAAGAAATGCATTTCTGCAATTTTGAAAGCCTACCTTTTTGGTGGCTATTTCAGTTTGCACAATTGTCCTTAGCCACCGAAAGCAGACCTTTTGGTGGCTTACAGGTTAGAATTTTGGCTCTCCTAGCCACCAAAAGCATAGAGTAAGGTAGAATACTATTGTTTTTGCATAGATCTGAGTTCCCTTGATCCGAATTCCACGAGGACAGTTCCAAATGATAGATAATAATTAAAGTCATCATTATCAAGGTTTTATTTTGATTTTGGAGGTGCTTAGTCAAGGTGGATCTCAAACAAGTGATAATAGCAGTGTTAGTTCTAGTCAAGTGCCACCCCCACCTATTCATCCAATGCATGGATTTTTCAACCTATATTTTTCGTCCCAGACCTCTTACTAATCCATATGGAACATTATAAATGGCTATGAATTGACAAGTGGATATCTAAATCTTGGTGGTACAAATTTTTGGAAATGGTTACAACAGGTTGCAACAGAGCATGAGGAAATTGTAGTAGAGCCAGATCTTTAAGGAGAAGTCCTAGCTGGAAAACAAATGACAGAGTATGCAAATTTACCTTCACCTACACCTAAGGAAGAGTAGGAGCTGCAAGATGATAAGGCATCAACCAACAAGCCTAAATTGTCAAAAATCAATCAAATGCTAAGACACATATATGATCTTGGACTCCTTGACAGAGAAGTTAAGACTAGTAATCAAACTTTGACAGAAAGAGATACTGAGTTGTATGATTCTCACCAAAGGCTTACTAAACAATATGATAAGCTGGAGAAAAAGAACCAAATGTTGATTCTAGGTTGTACAGGAAGATCAGGCTGCTAATAATCAAAATGATGCCTCCAAGACCTAAGGCACATATTGCTTTGAAACCCTAGCAAAGGAAACAACTAGTTTTGTTGATGTACCAGAGGCATTTTCCCAGAATGATGAAGAACCAGACACTGTTCAAGTTGCTATAGCCTCAAAAGAACAATCCTGAGGAAAAATTAGCATTTTTTTATGCTAGCAACGTATGGAAAAAGAGAGAGGGCTTTGGATTTCCAACCTTACGTATGGGGTACGAAACATACAATAGATGAAGCATTAAGTGAGCAAGGTGGGAAATGACTTGTTCCATTGGGCCTTGGTGATGATTATCAGTTATTGCGAGATGAAGATGATTAGCCTTCAAATGCTACACCTTATACGACAACAATACCTCAATACTGGGTAGAAGATCATGATCCTTTGGTTTTTCTTTATGGGGAAACTTATGCAAAGTAGAATGGTCAAGCCATTTATGATATTCATCACCCTTGCCGAGCAAATAGAACTTCATACACCATTTTCTGACCATTCTTGCATCCATTTGGAATTTGATATCTCAGACACAATAATTTTAGTCCATGGTAACAAAGAAGATGGTACGCCTCTTGGTTGAAGCTCCTTGCCACCACCTTTCCCTAGTCCATGCACTCTGCAGATTTCTCTTGCTCGTTATGTAGATTTGTTGAATCCTCCTCGGAAGGCTGCCTTGGTTGCATTATCTAGTCATGCATTTGGTCCAGCTGAAACAGAAAGTTGAAGTTTCTTTCATCACCCACCGGAAGGGATGAGTACTCCCAATGGATTACTGTGATTCATAGAAGTCTTTTAGAAGTAATAATAGAGTTTCAATCTGAAATACCACCTCTCGGTGTCTTCTTTGCAACAATTTCCCTGCATCTGCAACCTCGATATTATTATATTCCCTCTTCTCCAAGGTTTTCACCCAATAGAATACATGTCACATGTGATTTGGTTTATGGGTCCATTCCAACTGGCAGAATCCACAAAGGTGTTTGTTCCAATTGGATTAAAAAATTCAGTGCCTTCTGAAGTTTTAGAAGCCAAGAGATAATGCATTATTTCAATTTCATGAACTGTTTTTGAAATAGGCTTTTCGATGGCTTAGGCAAACATTTTAACTATTCATTAGCCACCGAAAGAAGAACTTTCGGTGGCTTACATGTTCAGATTTTAGCTCTCTAGTCACCGAAAGCACAAAGAAGGGAAGAATGTAACTCTTTTTGCACAGATTCAAGTTTTATCATCCTAAAAGGTATGAGGATGATTACAAGTTAAGGCTATTATTAAGAGGATCTATTTCAATGTGTTGTCCTAGTTTTGGAGATGCCAACAAGGTAAAAGAGATAAAGTTTGTTGCATATTAATGACAGAAGAATGAATTGTTTTCCAAGGTGGAATTCTTGACTTATCCCACAGTCTAGGGAGATCTTTTGCGGCTGTCGAAGACATGAAGACTATCCAGATAAAGGCTACAGGTTTGCAGGGGATCATTTCTAAAGGCCAAATGACTCCATAACCTAATGGTAAAGGCTACAGGCAAGTTACAGGTTTGCAGAAGATCAGTTGCATAGGCCAAATGACTCCATAGCCCAACAGGAAAGGCATTGGAGCTGAGGTTCTTGAAACCTCACAGGGAGGCTTTCATCCCCATAAGGAGCCAGATGTTATCTCCTCAAATAACACAATCAAATTTGTTTATTTTAGGTGATAGGAAGTCATTAAAAAATACATTTCTAAATTTTTTAAGGTTCATTTTTTAGAGCCTTAGGTTTGTAATAAAGTTTTAAAAACATTTTATTTTTTTTTCCCTTCAAAAAAGTCAAAAATCAGGTTTCGGTAGCTAAGCACCTTTCCAAAAGGGCTTTTAAGCCACCAAAAGTGCAGAAATTTTGCATTTTTACTGCGCTGAGTCATCATTTTCAAATGATGATTTTGAGCAATTGAAGAATATTCTTGAGAAATGGGAGAAGGTTTTTGTTTCTAACACGTCAAAGAACAATAACCTCTCTCATTTTCCCTACATGTGTCATATATTGGGATATTTGAATTCATCTCTGAGCCCTAAGTTTCAGATCTCAAAATTTCCCTGTTTGACACATGTTTTTGAAATGCAGATCCCAGGCAACTGAAAAATGAATCTCAAATAAATGAGAGAGGTTTTTTCTCATAGAAAACCAATATACAAAAGCCTCTTCCAGTTTTTACACATCAGTTTTTTTTTAATAGATATGGGTAAATATTTGAGTAGCATATTTCCATAAATTTCTGTCTTTTCCAACCACCTCACAAATTCGAATTTGAGATAGGAGAAGAGGTTATCAGATCCATATTTTGAGGATATTGAAACTGTTTGTAAATGATATAAATCCAAGAACGTTTGATGAACAAAGGGTTCAATTTTTAGTTCTAAACTATACTTCTATTGTGATAGAGATTCTTTCTATAATATGTTCAGCCTGCAAGCTTCTTTCACTGTTATTGTCAGATCTTCTTTTCTCTTTCTGTTATATGCTTATGAGTTGAATTATGTTCTTTATCTATGTTTACATAGTCCATTGGTGACTTTCATCTCACTATATGATTAGTAAGCAAAGGATCATAAGTATTTATTGCTGATCTGTTAGCCCGTCATATCTATTGTTTTATAGACATATGTTCTGGTTAATTGATTAGTCTCTTTATCCATTTGATTCACATATATGATAATAGTTCTTGAAGGCCTTGAATTGTTTGAATATCCTTAGATAGTCTTGTGATACAATCCAGTGAGTTATATATTCATATTGATCCAAACCCACACCCATTATAAGATAAAATAGTTACAAAAAGGTTAAGTTACCAGGAATCTCTGAGATACATCCTAGAAGAGTTTCCTAGAGTGATAACAGATTCAATGACAATTTCATCGCCATCAACACTAGTATCATTTCCACTTGAATTTGATTGAGTAAAAGAAGCATATTCTCCAGTTTGAGTTCCCTTGGTAGAACCAATCAATGGTGAAATGTTTGAAGGCGTGCCCAAGATGCAATTTTTATGAAGGTGAGATATACTCCATTACTTTTGTAAGCTCAATATTATCTTTTTTTCCAAATTGAGCTCACTTGATTCCTATCTAGATATTGTATATATTAGTCCAACAAGTATAAAACATATTAGTGGTGACATGTTTGAAGGCGTACCTAATGAAGATGCGATTTTTATAAAGGTGATATATACTCCATTACTCATGCTCATATATTGACTTGAGGAGTAGAGAAGATTTTGAGCGATAGATCAAATAGGTAGGATCTGCTCTCATCAATGGTGACATGTTTGAAGGTGTTCCCGCATCGATTGGAAGAGTACCTGCTGCACAAACAAGGTATTAATAAGAGCCATGGAAATCACTCGATTGCAATAAAATTATGGATATAGTTGTGGTTTATGATTAGACATGATATATTCTTATGGGTTTAAAATAAAAAAAAAGAATTTGACCAATAGATAAAATATTTCGTAGGTGAATAGAAGCAACCTCCTTTGCTTGAATATCATCAGAAACAAGTGCATAAACAATTACTGAAAAATTCTGATATGGATATCTTCTAGCAAGCACACAATTCTTGAGCTTTTGTATAGATTCCATGGTAGGTTTTCCTCAACTATGGCTCATGGTAACTATTCCTAAAATATTTTTATTGTTTTCTTGGAGTGCAACAAGGCAAAGTAACTCTCGATTACTCAACTGAAGAAATAAGTAGGCCATGTGTGTGCATGGATGCAGGAGGAAGAGTAGACGGTGCAGACAGTGGCCATATTCCTCAGACATTGACATTGATCCTGGAGAAAGACTAGGCAATGGAGAGGGTGGTTGTATTTATCAGACATTGAAATTTGGGTGCAATCTACTCAGAACTTAAAACTTATAAATTAGGTTAAAACTTAGAACAAAGAAACTGCATGCAAATCATCCAAATCATAAGTAAAAGTTAGGATTGGGAATGTATTTTTGCATTTGGAGGGGTGAAGCCTCCAATAAGACTTCAAATGAAAATAATCCAAATCATAATTAAAAGTTAGGATTGGGAATGTATTTTTGTGAGGAGCGAAGCCTCCAATAAGACTTCGAATGTTAAAGCGAATATAATTGTAGATAAATATTTTTGATCAAAATATTTAGTATGAAAAATTCCAAACCATGCTACAAAGTTAGGGAAATAATATATGTATTAAAAGTCAAACGCAAACTAATTAATGATCAAAACCGTATCGAAAGATAGAGTCCTTGCTTGCCTTCGAAAAGGACTAATAATTCTTATTATTATTAAATATGAAGGTCCAAATAAGCTCGAAGGTTCCAATTCAAAGGAAGAAGTACACTTTCTATATAAGGAAAGGGGTGATGACAATATTGTTGTATTTGGAGGCACTTCGAACACACCAACAACCAAAAAGAAAAAATAAACATGTTAGTGATATCTGACTCTCATGCATATACATTGAAAAGTTTTACTCTATGAAGGTGCCAATCCGTATTTACCAATTTTTGTTAGTCAAAGTCATAAAAGAGGACCTAATGTCTAGCCTTGAGTACAACCACTTGAATGATCTAATTTTGTCTAAATAAATATTCCACATGTTAGTGATATATGATTCTCATCCCAACACTTTGTGAGGACCCAATACACTCCATTAAGACCCCAATCTGTATGAACCAATTTTTTTTTGTGAGTATAAATTAAAAAAGGGCGAAATGAACCTTTGTTCATAATTTGCATTTCCATCCCATGGATAACAACTAAATTCATAAAGAATGTTAACTATGTTGATTTAAAAAAAATACATTATATGTTTATGATGTTGATAATTTTCATAGGGTATATGTTTATAGAAGAAAATAATATATATATATATATGGATTTTAATGATTTTTTTTTTATGGGTGGGAGACTTGTTTTGTTAATTCTTACTTTATATCATGGTGCAATGTATACACTCTATGATCCATGTGTGGTGCAATTAAATGCCTTAAAATGAGTATAAATCATCATATGCAAAGTACATAAAAATTTGATTTCCTTTAAATTTTATTAGAACAAATATAAATCTTTAGATGTAACATATAAATCAAGTAGAATTGTTATCAATTTACTTATAACATTATAACTCATCATCTACAAAGTGCTATATGATTTGCTATCAATGTTCTTATAACAAGTATAAATTATTAAATGATTTGCTATCAATGTCCTTAGAACAAGTATAAATCAAGTAGATTTACTATCAATGTCCTTAGAACAATTATAATTCATTATCTACAAAGTTCAAGATGATTTACTATCAATGTCTTTAGAACAATTAAAAATCATCAACTATAAAGTTAAAGATGATTTGCTATCAATGTTGTTAGAACAAGTATGATTCTAAGTTGCCTTGTATTTAACACATCACTTCAATGCAAAGTTCCTATCTTTGTGACAAAGGAAAAAATTCGTTAGATTTTTTTTTTTTTAAACTTGGCCAAAGCTTCCTTTGTAATGTGTTGAACATAAACAAACCTTGTCATGTGACGAACATAACCTGATGTTGCAATATGAAGAAAAAAACTAGATGTTGCAACATGATGAAGATAGTAGCATCATAATCTGACAAACATAGTACGTTTCAATGTGTCAAACATAGCCGTGTTGTTGCAATGTGATGGACATAGCCCCGTTGTCACAAGGTGACAAACATAGCCTTATCATTGCAATGCGACAAACATAGCCTTGTTGTAACAATGTGATGAGCATAGCCTCGTAGTCGCAATGTGATACAAATATCCTCTCGTCACAATGTGACGCAAATATCTTGTGTCACAATGTGACAAACATATCATGTCATCACAATGTGATGAACATAGCCTTGTTGTCGCAATGTGATGAAAATAGCGTTGTTGTCACAATTTGATGAACATATCCTTTTTGTTGCTATGCGATGAATATAAAATTGTATATGTATTGTGACAAAAATATCCTTGTCGTCGCAATGTGATGAACATAGCCTTGTCATCGCAATATGATGAACATAGAATCATCATGCAATGTGATGCAAATATCCTGTCGTCGCAATGTGACACAAATATACTATCGTCGCAATGTGATGAAGATAGCTTTGTCATGACAATCTGATGAACATAGCCTCATCGTCACAATGTGACAAACATAGCCTCATGACGACAAGGCTATGACATTGTCGTCAAATTGTGACAGTATTAATACTATGTATTAATATCGTATTAATACATAGGCTATATTCGACCTATGATATTTACTAAGGCTATGTTCGACCTAGTCTCTTTACTAAGGCTATGTACTAATACTTTAGTAATGTATTACTAAGCTCATTAAGGTCCTAATAATGTATTACTAAGGTCAATAAGGTTAATGTATTACTACTTTATTAATTTAAAATTAATGTATTACATTATTAGTGTATTAACACTTTAGTAATGTATTTATTAATTTGTTTAATGTATTAGAAATTGAAAAGCTATTGTTAGGGATAGAGACCAAAAAAAAAATAATAAATAGGAATTTGGGACACTTGGGATCCTTTTTTGGAAATGCCATGGCTTTTCATGGCACAAAGGTCCTATGTTAAGTTGGATCTTGAGTGATATTGATATTATTTGTTTAGTTGAAACATGGGATCATGACGAGTCTAAGGTCCCTAACATAGAAGGTTTTGTCTTGTGGTCGGCTTGGAACAAAAATTCCTACCGTAGAGGGATATGAGGCATATCTTATTATATTAGAAAGAACATTTATCCTCACACTCAACTTCATAATATCAAACCTCTCAATCAATACATTTGGATATAAATTTCATACATCAATGCTAAGAAGATGTATATAGCAATTTTCTATTTTGCACCTACTAATTCTACTTTTTATAAGAAAAACAATCTAGATATAAATTGTCCCTATAATAATTTAGAACAAGATATTTCTAGTTTGAGAAATGAAGGTATTATCCTCCTACTGGGATAATTTAATGTCAGGACTACAACTAACCAAGCTATTCTTTTAAGTAATGATTCCAACCATAATCCTTTATGGCTAGATGATGAGATTTTTTTAGCTAATAGCTACAAAAGAATATCTGAAGACCTAATTGAGAATTTTTTTGGCATTGAGTTAGTCAAGATCTACAACTCTCAAGATTGAACAATTTTCAATAGAGTAATGAAGTGGACAAACTCCAACCATATGACTTCTATTCATGGGATAGGTAGTAGTATCATGGACTATGTGATATATGATATCCCCATTTCCAACCAAATAGTAATGTTTGACCTTTTAATTGACCATGAAATCAACTTTGATCATAGCCTTTTAACCCTAACTCTAAAATTTTCCATACACAAGAATTCCATTGAAGAAAATTCGGATAATCAAAGGCACCTACTCTTTGAAAAAATTAAATTTGATCTTTTCTTAAAGGATTTAAATAGATAACTACATCTCCTAACTTATAAGGACAACATTGAATACCTCTATCATAATTTTACAACTACCCTTTCCACTTCCATTAATAAGTTCTCTTTCGAGGTGTTGTGTAAAAAGAATAATAGAACAACCAACCCTTGGTATGATAAAGAATGCAAAATTTCTAGGAAATCCATTAGGTATCTTCTAATGATTCCTTAAAACTCGATAAGATCAATATGCACAAATCCCTAATTAAAAGAAAAAAAAATGTACTATATCAATAAAAGGAAAGAGTGGCTCTCACAACTTTCTAAGATCGATCCTAATAAATTATGGAGGAAAATTCTAATCTAAAATACTAAGGAAAATAATATGATTCACTTAAGGGATTCAAATTACTATCTTAAAAGTCTTTACGAGTTCCCTAATTCCATGGACCCCATTCCGATTGTCCCTACGAAGGATGAAGCTTTTTCTTCGGATGACATAGGGTTCGGGGTTAAGCAACTTGAAAATGTGAAAGCTAAGAACATTGAAGGCTACCACACTAAAATTTTTAAAATCAGAGGATCTATCCTCATCCCTCACATACACAATCAATTCAATTTAGTAGTTAAGCAGGGCTTCCCTAAACCCTGGCTGCAAAGCCTCATTGTTCCTATTTTTTAAAAAAGGGATAGAAACCTTCCCTTTAATTATAAGACCATTATGATTAAAAGGATTTTAGCCAAGGTATATGGAATTAATTTGGGAAAGAAGATTAACATATCGCTAGAAAGTCACAGTAAAAGAGCTAAAGGTTAGGTCAGGTTTAGGAGATATCATTCAATTTTGGACCATATTTCTACCTTTGGGATAATCACAGAGGAGTTATGTAATACTAAAACCAATCCTTTTGTTGTTTTGTTGACGTTATAAAATATTTTGACATAGTTCTGAGGAAAAACCTTTGGGATAGGTTGGAAGATATAATTAAGTTCCTTTCGAATTGATGGATGTTTCCATAAGGTTGTATGAGAACATTATTTCCAAGTTTGAGAACATCACGGGTTGGTCGAAAGAAATTAACTGCAATATTGGAGTCAAGCAAGTTTGTCCCTTGTCCCCTACCCTTTTTGGTATTTACATTGACAAGCTAAAATATTTTTTGGAAGAAGTATGTTGTGTCAGCCCTACTCTCACTGGTATAGTCATCAATATTATTCTTTACACTGATGGTATCGTTCTTATGGCAAGGAGTCTCCATGACATTGGAAAGAAACTAGTAATCCTCAAGGATTTTTTCTCCAATATGGGTATGACTGTTAATACTAACAAGACTAAAGTCATGATAATTAAATCAAATAAGGTCACCTATGATACCTTCGTATATGAAAACAAAAACTTGGAGGAAGTGACTTCATACAAATATCTTAGAATTTATATTCACCACAAGCTCAACTGGAATTATAGCATTGAGAAAATGATAAGTGGAGGATGGAAAGCCTATTATGGGCTTGAAAACAATTGTAAATCGACCGATCTTTCGATATGGGTTAAGAAAAAAATCCTCTTTGAGACTCTGGTTATGCTTGTTAGTATTTGTGGATGCGAATTTGGGGATGTAATATCTCTCAATAATCTTAGAGAAACATAGAGCAAATAAAAAAGAATTTTATAACCTGTAATCTCAAAATTAAAGGAAATATTCCCTATCCTATCCTCCTCTTAGAGGCGAGCCTTTCCTTCATTAAGAGAATGGTTATGACTAGATACCTAATGTATAAGAAAAATTTAAACAACATGAAATACAAGAGGATTCCTAAAATTTCTTCAAACTCCAGCCGTAGCCACCTTCGACTCAAGCAGGGATGGCATAAAGATGCCTAGTCTTGGCTAAGTCATTGATGAATCATGGAAGAGGCCATTTTGTAGAACAAGGATCATTAAATCAAAATTTAAGGAGAAAATATGGTGTGATAAAGAGTTAGAGGAAAAAAAATTTAAGGTATTTTAAGTAATCAACCCTAATCTAGAAGACGAAAATTATCTCTCTGTTTTTACAAGTATAAAAAAATAAAATAAGCATTGCTAAGATAAAAACAAATTCTTATGAGCTCCATAGTGAAATTGGGCTTTGGTCGAATCCTAAAACGCCCTGGGATTAAAGAGTGTTTCACCTTTGTGACACTAATAGGGCTGAAGATGAAAATCACTTTCTCTTAGATTGTCTAGCCTATACCCAGATTGAGTCTCAATTTCAAAATATTTGTCACATTACCAACCTTCCTAACCTTTTAACTCAAAAAAACTATGATGATCTTCGAAAGATTCTCTTAATGATTTTCAAGCACATCAACACAACTCTTAAGAATAGAAAATAACCCCTTACCCTCTTAAGGTCGGATAGACCAATTCGGTCTCAATGGACATTAATCTTCATCATCATCATCATAATTATATTTTTTAATGTATTATTACTATAATGATGTATTAATTTATTAGTGTATAAATAATTTAGCAATATATTAATTAATAATGTATAAATAAATTAAAACATTACATTATTAATGTATCAATTAATTAATAAGTTACATTATACATTAATGTAAATTAATACTTTATTTATTTTTTCTTTTTCCTCAAGTTTGTAGAAAGACAAGGCTTTTTTGATAGTGTGCTTATTTAAGACCCAAACATGTCACTTGTGGGAGTTGAACCTTGGTGGGGGGAAAACACCCCTCATCACAAACCACTCGAACTAAACCCAATTGACAAATTAATACTTTAATTTATACATTACATTATTGTAATAATGTATTATTAATGTATTAACACTTTAATAATATATTTATTAATGCATTTAGTGCATTAAAAATATTTAATGTATTATTAGTGTGTTACTTATTAGTGTATCAATACTTTAACAATGTATTAATTAATTAATACATTTCATTATTAATGTATCAATTAATACATCACATTATACACTAATGTAAATTAATATTTTTTTATACATTACATTAATCTAACAATGATGCGTGGCAGCACAGTCCCTGCCAAGGAGGCTAGAAAGCAAATTGTGGAAAATGGGGTCGAATTGTAAATGAAACGAAGTGTTTGGTGCAAAATGTATATCAGAAAAATGTTGCGCAAATTGTACATCACAGAAGACAGGGCAAAAGTAAATGACGGTCACCAGGCATAGCAACATCTAATTGTTGAAAGTATATATCAAACCTAATTTTTTTGAAAGTATATAACAAAGTAAAAAATTTGTTGACAGTGCAAGATTAAATTTGGAAATTTAAATGCATTTTCCATATGGACTGGTGAAAGATAAAAATATATGATGACATAAAATTAATAGGAGATAAGTAATATAAAAATTTAAATGCATTTGTGAACATGGGGTATATGCAAATGACACTTGTATTGTTGAACACCATTTATTTTGAAATATATAAAAAACGAAAAGTGTGTAACATATAAAAGATGTAATGTTCCTGACTTGGCTAGTCTAGGAAACACTGCTAATGTGTGTGTAGGATCAAAGGTTTACAACATACAAATGATCATTCAAATAATAAACGCGACAAAGGACTACAAAGTTTGTATTATGATATCTCTGTGGATTACAAAAATGGACGAATGCGGCTGAATAACTGACAATACTTGACTAGATCAACATACAAAGGATCTTAGCCAAAATATAAATAAGCAACTGCGGCTGAATAAAATAACAACACTCGGCTAGATCAAAAGACAAAAGGATCTTAGACGGAATACAAATAAGCAGCTAAAAGATAATACCCGGAATATGGGAGCACTGCGGAGTCAATGAAGAATGATGGAAGACCTGGATGATCTTCCCGGTGACTAGGGTGTGGCTTTCAACACCGAAATTAGCCAACTAGTGTCTTCCTCCTGGAATACAATGAAATATCTCTCTTGAGATGCGCCTCATCTCCTCAATGACAAGTTATAATCTGCATAATGATGAATTAGGTCGCTGACCCTTCTTTTATAGCTTTCCAAAACCCTAAATCATGTTGAAACCCTAATTTGTTGTTGATTTCCAAGACCCTAAATCATGCTGAAACCCTAATTCGCTGTTGACTTCCAAAACCCTAAATCACTGCTGAAACCCTAATTCACTGCTGACTTCTATTTTTAGCTCATAATGACTTAAAAGCGCTTTTAACCCTTTTTAGCTCAATGTCACTTTCTGAATATAACACCTGTGACTAGAGTGACCTATAGTAACCCTGTTTACCCCTCTTTGGCCCTGACTATAGTCTAACGAGGCGGTTTAGACCATTAAGCCTCCTCTTCTAGAGCTCCTATTTGGAAAGGGACATTACAGTTCTCCTTTCCCGAAATTGCTTGTCCTCAAGCAATACCAGTCCAGGGTGCTGCAACAGCTGCTCGCTCTCCCATGTAGCGTCCTCTACTGGAAGCCCTCTCCATATGATCAAACACTCTCTGATGACCCTGCTCCTTAGTTTCCACTCTCAGAACTCCAAAAACTCCTCCGAAACTAACTCCAACTGTCCCTCCTCATTCAACAGGGGAAGCTCCTCTGATGTGTTAATGAATTGTCCCACTGCCTTTTTGAGGCAAGACAGGTGGAACACGTTATGAATCTTTCTCCCCTCTGGAAGCTCTAGCTCGTAAGCAACCTTGCCTACTCGGCGCATGATCCTGTAAGGACCATAAAATCTGGGCTTGAGCTTCTTGACTGCACTCTTCTTCAGAGATGACTATCTGTAGGGTTGGAGTCTCAAGAAAACCAAATATCCAACCTCAAAGCTACGCTCTATCCTGTAGCTGTCCGCACTTATCTTCTATCGGTTTTGAGCCATCTACAGGTTCTCTTTCAACAACTTGAGAATCTCCTGACTCTCTATGATTCAATGTTTGGCCTTGGGAGCTCTGCTCTCCCCAAAGACCAAGTCTACCAAAGTGGGATCATCATATCCGTACAATGCTCGGAAGGGTGTCATACCAATGGACATGTGGAAGGTGGTGTTGCAACAATGTTCTCTTAAATGTAACCACTTTACCCATGTTCTCTGCTGTCCTCCTACATAGTTCCTCAAATACCCTTCAACCCACTTGTTGACAATCTCTGTCTGCCCATATGTCTGAGGGTGATAACTGGTGCTAGGTGTCAAATATGTCCCCACCAACTGAAACAAATCTCTCCAAAATGTCCCTATGAACTGACTGTCCCTATCACTGGCGATGTTCTTCGACAACCCATGAAGTATGAAGACCTCCCTGAAGAAAATCTCGGCTACCTGAACCGCGCTGTACTTTATCGGTATGGCGTAGAAGTGAGCAAACTTGGTCAATCTGTCGACCACTACATAGATACAGTCCTTACCCTGGACCTTGGATAGATCGGTGATGAAGTCCATAGATATACTCTCCCACTTCTGCTTTGGAATGGGGAGTGGCTTAAGTAGCCCTGCTGGAAGAGCATGCTCTGAATTGTTCTGCTGGAAAGTCACACACTCACTGACGTGTCTCATAATGTCTTGTTTGAGGCCCTTCCATGAGAACCTCTCTCTAATCTGTCTGTAGTTTTTCAAAAACCCCTGATGGCCTGCTAGAGGTGAATCATTAACTACGGTGAGGATCTTCTTCTTAAGCCCTAAATCTGGAACCAAGTAGACTCTATCCTTGTAAAATATGACATCATCAATGACCCTATACCGGTCATCTTGTATCTTCCCATCCATCACCTCACAAGCAAACTTGTTCTTGGAATATTCCACTAACAAGTGGGATTTCCAATTTACTGAAATCTTCATCAAAGAACATGCCGCAGGTCTCCTCGATAGTGCATCGACCACAATGTTCTTCTTCCCCTTGACATACTCTATGTCAAATTCAAATGCCTGTACCTTCATCACCCATTTCTGTTGGAGCTCACTGAGGTCCTTCTGCTCAAGGAAATACTTCAAAATGTTGTGATCGGTCTTGACCAAGAATTTGCTGCCCACCAAATATTGTTTGAACTTGGTCAAGGCATGCATGATTGCCAACATTTCCTTGTCATAAATGGAGTACAACCTCTCAGGTTGACTAAATTTACGGCTCTCGAATATAATGGGGTGTCCTCCCTGCATCAAAATTGCACCGATCCCTTCGCTAGATGCATCACACTCTAGTACAAATGGCAAGGTGAAGTCTGGCAGTGCCAACAATAGACAAGTGCCCATGACTTCCTTCATGTGATCAAAGGCTTCCTGTGATTTATCGGTCCATATGAAGGCCCCATGCTTGGTAATATCTATCAGTGGTGCTCCAAGCTGAGAAAAACTCTGGACGAACCGCCTATAATAGCTGCACTGCCCGAAGAACCTCCTTAATTCTGTCACGTTCTTAGGTGTCAGCCAATCCAGAATGGCCCTGATCTTCTCTTGGTGCACCTGTACCCGCTGTGCACTGATGATGTGGCCTAAGTAAAGCAACTCTGTCATACCGAACTCCCACTTGGAATATTTGGCATATAATGACTGTGCCTCCATGATGCTCAATACCTCATCCAGGTGCCTCATATTCTCTTGCCATGACCAGCTATAGATCAAGATGTTGTCGAAGAAAACCAAGACTAATTTCCTTAACTGATCCCTGAATATATGGTTCATGCAAGACTGGAATGTAGCGGGTGCATTGGTTATCCCAAATGGCATAACCAGGAACTCCAAGTGTCCAAAATGACATCGAAATGCCATCTTCTCTATGTACTGCTCTTGGATGCTGATCTGATGATATCCAGAGTGTAGATCAATTTTTGAGAAGAAAACTGCCCGATGCAGTTCATCCATCAAATCGTCAATGCGTGGGATAGGGTACCGGTTCTTGATGGTTTCTTGTTCAAGGCTCGGTAGTCAATGCACATCCTCATGGTGCCATCCTTCTTCAGAACTAAGACAACCGAAGAAGAAAATGGGCTACTGCTCGGTCTGATGTGTCCCATCGCCAACAATTCCTTGATTGCCTTCTCTATCTCATCCTTGAACCTCCTAGGATGATGATAGGGGGGGTGATCATAGGTTTGGCCCCCTCCTCCAAATCAATGGTGTGCTCAAACCCCCTGTCAGGTGGTCTCCCTGGTGGAATTGCCTCAAAGACCTGCTGATGTCATCCCAATAAATTCTTGATCTCTGTGTGGTATTGTTGTTGACCTTATGAATCCTTCTAAGTAGTGATCAAGCATTCTGCGGCATATGCTACCTCTCCATGTCTAAATATCCTCTCCATCTTCTTGGATGAAACTGTCCTAGGTGCTCTTGTCGACATACCTCTTAGAACAAGCTTCTTCCCATCTTGATATTTGAATTCCATTTCCAAGGTTTGGTAGTTGGTAGTGATTTTTCCCAAGGTAATCATCCACTAAACTCCTAACACCACATCTGTGTCTGATAGGTCAACCACATAAAATGTGTCTCACTGTGTAGTTTCCTAACTTCATCTCTAAGTTTGGAACTTTGTCTAGACACTCCACTGTGTGGCCATATGCTACCGCAACATCAAACCCCTCAAACTCCTCTGTCTGAAGTGCCCGTCTCGATACTAGTGAAGCGTCGA
>JZKD02S1673670.1:697443-720776 GCA_000966675.3 Picea glauca | reverse complement strand
CCGCAACATCAAACCCCTCAAACTCCTCTGTCTGAAGTGCCCGTCTCGATACTAGTGAAGCGTCGATGAAGTTGTGGGTGGCCCCACCATCTATTAGGGTGATTTCCCATTGCCCCTGGATAATCCCTCTAATACAGAGGGTATCATACCTGGGAACACCCGAAAGGGTCGCTATGACACCTCCCTTTGCTGGTTTCCTCCTGTTAGCCTGTTCTGGCGGTTGTGGGACTATTGGAGGATGGGCTCCTGCTGGTGTCGATGGTCTACGGGGAGGCTGATCCTCTGCTGGTGATGACTCCTTCTCTGAACTAGTGGATCCACTATCCTCCTCCTCCTCCTCACTGTCCACGCTATCTGTTGCTATCTTAGTATAATGAATCTCTCCCTTGCCCATGCACCTGTGGCCTGGGACCCAAGGATCTTTGCAGCTGAAGCAATTATTTTTCCTCATAATCTCTCACCTAGTCTCATCATTCAAATTATCCTTTCCCTTCCATTCTCTCTGGAATGGCTTCCTGTCTTGATCCCTTTGGGGCACAAATTGTTTGGAGAAAGTTTTAGTCTTTGGTACTGAGTCTGCCAGATCTCAAGTGCGAAGGATGGCATACTGCAAAGTGGGAGGCCTGTATGCCTTTACCCATCCTTTCAAAGGATCTATGAGTCCTTCTGTGAATAACATGATTAGCCTGGGCTCTGATATATCTATCATTGCCATGGCTACCCACTGAAACTCTGTGATGAATGCCTCTGCTGTGCCAGTTTCTCTCAACTGGGCTAGATCTCTGAAGTGTATCTCGGGATCCTTCCTGTCAAACCTATCCATGAGTCTATTTGTAAGCTCCCTATAGGAGATGATGTGACTATGAACCAATGTCACCAGCCCATGGTACCACCACTCGTGTGCCTCACCCTCAAAGTGTAAGGTCGCAAAACTAATGGCCTCTTTCTCAGTCATCTGGTTGAGCTTGTAATACGTGTCTAGCTTATGTACCCAAGCTCTGGCGGTGTATTTGGATGATCTGTCAAAAGAAGGGATGGTGAGTTTCCCAACTTTTCAGATGAAATCGAGGTTATGCCCCTGCTTCTGTTGTGGTCCTCCCCTCTATGACTCTCTGGGGCGGTTCCTGAGTCTGAGTCCACAGTACTCGACTAGGGTCATGTCCTGATGGAAGTCATGACCCAATGCTGCGTACTCCCTCCTATACTCTACAATGTAGTCAGCATGAGTGAGTGTCCTCTTTGGTATCGGTGGCGATGCTACTACCGGGGGTGCCCTCTGGAAATTGGGAAACAAAGGTATGGAAATCCTACTCGCAGAGGTGTATGTGCGAGAGCCTGACTGGGGTCTACTGCCTGCTCCCGAGTTCCCCTATGTTGCATGTGGGACTTGTGTATCTGGGGTTCCCACTCTAGCCAATCTATCAACCACCTATGCCAAGGACTGAGACATGGTCCATTGACTAGCTAACATATCGTTGATAACCTGCATGAAAGCTGCCTCTGGATCTACGAGGGCCTTTCCACTGCCCTCTGGTCACTCATATCTGTCTCCTAGCATCCTCTCTACCTCATGCTTAGCCTCATGCTCTTCCCTTCTCTCTACTTCTCTGTGTGCCTCTTCCTCTTCCTATGAGCTAGGAGGAAAAGGGGGAAAATCAGGATTATGCCTTCTTTCTTGATGCCTTTTGTAAGTGACATATTCATCACCTACATGTTCATGATCCTCTGGGTCTTGTGATGCACTCATTGTCTTTAGTCACAGGCTGGCAGGACTAAAGCTCTGATACCACTGTAATGTTCCTGACTTGGCTAGTCTAGGGAACACTGCTAATGTGTGTGTAGGATAAAATGTTTACAACATATAAATGATCATACAAATAATAAACACGACAAAGGACTGCAAAGTTTGTATTATGATATCTCTGTGGATTACAAAAATGGCCGAATGCGGCTGAATAACTGACAATACTCGACTATATCAACATACAAAGGATCTTAGCCGGAATATAAATAAGCAACAGTGGCTGAATAAAATAACAACACTCGGCTAGATCAAAAGACAAAAGGATCTTAGCTGAAATACAAATAAGCAACTAAAATATAATACTCGGAATATGGGAGCACTGCATAATCAATGAAGAATGATGGAAGACCTGGATGATCTTCTCGGTGACTAGGGTGTGTCTTTCAACACTGAAATAAGCTAACTAGTGTCTTCCTCCTGGAATACATTGAACTATCTCTCATGAGATGTGCCTCTTCTCCTCAATGACAAGTCATAATCTGCATAATGATGAATTAGGTCACTGACCCTTCTTTTATAGATTTCCAAAACCCTAAATCATGCTGAAACCCTAATTCACTGTTGATTTCCAAAACCCTAAATCATGCTGAAACCTTAATTTGCTGTTGACTTCCAAAACCCTAAATCACTGCTAAAACCCTAATTCACTGTTGACTTCTATTTTTAGCTCATAACGACTTAAAAGCGCTTTTAACCCTTTTTAGCTCAATGTCACTTTCTGAATATAACACCTGTGACTGGAGTGACCTCTAGTAACCCTATTTACCCCTCTTTGGCCCTGGCTATAGTCTAATGGGGCGGTTTAGACCATTAAGCCTCCTCTTCTGGAGCTCCTATTTGGAAAGGGACATTACAAAAGAGTAGATGCATTTGCCATACAGAGTGATGAAGGATAAAAAATAAATTCTAACACATTAAAAAACAAATGCATTTGTTATACATAATGCAGAAAGATAAGAATAGAGTCTGTAACATATAAAAATTTAAATGCATTTTTTTTCCAAGTATGTGAAAAAATGAAAGTTTGTTACATACTGCTGCAAATTTTGAAATATACCAAAAAATTAAAGTTTGTTACATATAAACCGGAATTTTAATGCATTTGTGATGTAGACTGGGATTGGGGCTACTGTGAACCATTAGAGAAATATGTACAAGAAACAAGACTGTGGAAAGAAGATAGCATGCAATAGCTGCAAAAGAAAATAAATGGAAAGGTATAAGTGTTTGCCTATACATCTGTATTTAAGAAAGTGGAATAACCGGGCTGAGAAACAAAGAAATATGCGATGACTAAACTTACAGTGAGGGTACATATGAGTGCTTTGGCTATTTTCTTGCGGCTGCCTTTCATTGATGTCAGTGACGATTGTGGTTTCAAGGATGTTCTCCACGACTGTTGGAATGCCGAGAACTGCCTGTTGTCTTTCGTTGGCGGCCTGTTTCAATTTCCTTTGGACCCATTCTTCAATGTAGCTTCTCATTGGGGAAACATTTATCTCATTCCGAATTTTGATGTTGAAAACTTCATTTTCTAATTCCTGGAAGTCGATAGAAAGATTAGAGAGAGCTTGACGAATTTCCTGATTCTATACTGCATATTTGACTAGCCAGTCATGGACGTGAGCTTGATCAAATTGAAGGATGCTGTAAAAATTTTAGAGAGACAAGGTATTCAACATAGCAACATGTTTATCAAACGCTTGCCTGGTTAAGGGCAAGGAGTTTGCAATTAAGAGGGGGTCTTGGAAGTCATTGGTTTTCCATGCTAAGTCTATATTTGACAACTTTGTGAATAATTCATCTTTCTTCGCTACGACTTGTTCACATGTCTGAACAATGAGACACAAGTTCTTTACTTTTTGTTTCCAACATGCATTCAATTGGGCGATCCGGTTTTTGGATAGAAGATCTTCTTGTCTTCTTTTTGTTTCTGTCATATTGTTGACAATATTGCCAAAAGGGATGACTATTTTTAAAAAGAATTTTTCTTCATCTTTTAATTCAGCTTGCAAAAGCTCGAGCAATCTATCTGCCCTAGTTCCAAGGGAAGAGATGGTTTGTGATCTTTTCCACGCCTGAGTAACCAATTCCATTTGGTTTTTGATGTTGTTCTCCACATATCCTTTATAGTATGTGAGCAGGATGGATGATGCTTTTACATTGGGTGCAGGGGTGCCAGGCATTTCTATTGCCAAAGGATTGACAAGCAATGGCATAGGAATGAAAGCGTCTTCCAATTCCTTCACTCGGTCCTTCAGTTTGGCATTCTGGGTCTCGATGCGTCCAATGGAATCATGAAGTAATTCTCCGGTTGCGGTGTGAAGTTGACAGATTTGGGACGGCCACATGTTGGCAACGTCAACCTCTGAACGACATTTGCCTTTGATATTTTTAACATATTTTCTCAAATACCAATCTTTTGTTTCGGCTATAAAAAACAACGCTCTGGACCACAAAGGATTCATCTTTGTCAAAATTTTGGGTAACAGATATGTCCATTGGATGGCTATGGTGGATGCCATATTGGGGTTGATCAAGGAAGGGGAAGATGACATCTAGATCAGTGCCAACTTCGATGTTCCGACTTTGAATTTCCAGCTCTTCTGCTTGACCCACATTTTTTTTCCTCTTCTTCTCTACTGGAAGCTTGTGAGAACTATCAATTTTAGAGTGAGGAGGGTCGTTATCTCCTCCTCCGTTTGAAGAACTATGGGTTTCTTTGTTGCTATGATGGGTCATTGGAGCAATGCTCCGGGATGTCATGATTTTTGGAGTGGTATTTGCGGATTGAACACTCTTGTCACTGGGGCCTTTCCCCTATTGCGTGTACAATTTAGTGCATCTTTGCATTGTCTCTACGTCACCGGTATCAGAGGCAGGACCTTCACTCTCTTTGTTTTTGGGTAGTTGTTTATTTAAAAAACAATCGTCGAGGCCAAGTGATTGTAAATTTTATCTAAAAATATCATAGGGGTCGAATCCTCTTATGTATTCAACATAGATGAGGTTGGAGATGCTAAAATGTGTTGTGAAATCGTCAATTTTGTTGACGTTTTTCAAGACGAACTCCCCTATTTTCCAAGGCAGAGGAATGAACTGTTTTTTTTTCTTCCTTTGGAACAAATGGAACCAGTAGCTGTATTGATGTGCTACTTCTGCAATAAAAATTACATCCGTAACGTGAAATGGAAGGAGAGCAGGTTGTTCCGTGGAGCCAAAAATTCTTAGGACAGTGTAATTTTCCAAATGTTAGAGTGTCCCCTTATTGTGCAAAAAACTAGTTGCCTGTTCAGATATGCGGGGAGCATTTTCTCCTAACAACAAAAATTTGAAAACAAATAGGAAGCCATTAAAAACCTCATAAAAACAGTGGGAAGCCTTGTGCTTCCACAAGGCCTGGTACCAGAACGTTACTGGGTGGAATTCATAGTTGACTTTTTTGGACAGAGACAATTGCAGAAATTGATAGGAATGTGCTATTGCAAAAACTAAATAGGATGACATATACAATTTATTTTTCCTTTTGTATCTTGACAATTGGGAAGAGATTTCATGGGAATTAACCTGCCCCAATAAAAAAGGGCTTGTTCATTCACTGTGAAATACAAAATATAAAGAGCCATGTGGGAAACAGAACCTGTGGACTCCTGTCCCGTTATTCTTGTAAACAACTAGGCAATTTCCCAAAATGGATTTCTAAATGAACTAACCTCCATACTTGTAATATCTTCAGGAAATAGATTAAGCCTTTCCAAAAAATGGGGCAAGAGGTCCAATCCGTTATTATGCTTTGCTAGGAAGTGTTTGCAATCTTCTCCTTTGAATGTCAATGTTGGCTCGGGAAATTTCAACATCTGGCGGAAGACCTGAGGTGACAAAGAAACATAAGAGCCATAGTGCAGTGGAATAATTCTTTGGTTTGTAATAAATTTATCAGCGCACCAAGAGACTAGGTTCTTACAGTCAAAAACCTCAGGGACACAGCCTGCATGAGCAATCCCAGAGGTCCAAATTACTTGGTTCTCTGGGGTAGGGGTTGAGTAATAAGAAAACGCCCTGGACCAGTGGAAGTTCTGGTCCTCACACCCAAAGGTGTTCACTGTATCTCCATAGAACTATTTCCGAGCTGATGCCATAGGTTTATGAGAAGGTTGCTTTGCTGTAGATGATGGTTTAAATGAATTGTTAGAGCGAAGAATGTAACTTTTTGCTAAATCTTGGTTAAATGTTTCTGAATGGGAAAGTCCTCAAGCCTTTCGCTGATTAATGAAAACCTTTATTTGTGGTGCATGATGAACTGTTAGCAGTAAAATTTATTTATTGCATATTTAGAAATGCAAACATGGCGGCTACGATGAAGAGAAATTAAGGAATGGAGGTTTCGTGAACGTGCGAAGGGCACGCCGTGTGAACGATATTTCATGATTTTGAAATGAACACTTGCAAGGGATAATATAATCTGCCCACAAATTTTGGTTTAATGTGCATGAATACGATATTTCCTCGAGCCTTTCGTCCATCAAAGACAATATATACAGTTTCTGCATGATGACTTGCTAGGATTAAATGCCAGTAATTGCATATTTAGAAACAAGATATGTATATATATTTATAAAACTTTTTATTTTCTTTTATTATAGACAAGTGCGAAGGTGATGGAGAAGGAAGAGAGAAAGGAAATAATGGAAAGCTCTGAAAAGTGGTCGGACGGGATTGAAAAAAGAGTTATGGGGATAGTCAAGACAACCAAGTGTTGCACAATGAAACTTCATGTTTCGAAATTTTTGAGTGCAAAATGTGTAAAATGGAAGAGATCATGATGGGGTAGTTGAGTGACCGGTTTGTATATCTGTGGAATTCCACCAAAGTGGCTAAGTATGGAACAGGGAAATTGCTAATTGCATATGTGGCAATAAGATCTTATATATAATTGCCAACTTCTAATTGAAAAGGGGCGCAGATACATGAAACAACGACTACGAACTAAATATTTCTTCAACCTGCCAAATTGACGATTCGCCAAAGAAATTCGAACAAATGGATAAGTATGGAAAGCAGACAGATGGGCTTCAAAATGGGGCGACAATAGTTCCACTAAATATGCGAGGACCCGACGGTTAAATTGTATTTCTTGAAAGTTTTCAGTGCAAAAATGTGCAGCACAGAAAAAGGCACGATAGGTGGACCGTAATACGGAAAAGCATTTGATCTAAGAACGGTTGCAATTTTGAATATCTGTCAATTTGTATATACTAGAGCTTCGAATGCTGTTTGAAGGTCACGGAAAAGTAGAATTGCAATGTTGACCCGACCAGCGTGCAAGTCCGCCTGTCAATTTATATATGGTGGAACTCTGGGTGCCAGTTGTGGGATAGGGAACAATAGACGATCAATTTAAAGAAAGGGGAAGTGGTCGTTGGAAACGCAAACGCGTGAATCCGTGAAGCTGCGGACCAATGCATTGTCGGGAAAAAAATTATTAAGTAACCAGGAAGAGAAACTAGAGGGAATAAAAGAGTGGGAAAATAGAGAGGCGGAAGGCAGTTTTTGTAAGCGCGAATTGGTTTCAAAGAAGCACCATCGTTGAAAAACCATGATCTACTAATTGTCAACAAATGCATTGTTGAAGATTACATTTTATTGCAACGTATGCCTGCAACTATGTTCTTGATACATAATTCCATGACTGTAACATATCAACTTAACCACTAAATTTCCTTTTCTACTAATTGCCAGCAAATGCTTTGTGGAAGATTAGATTTTATTGGAACATGTGCGTGTAACTGTGTTCTTCATACATTCTACCATCAATGAAACATATTAACTCAAGTATTAAGCTTATTGCATTATGGGCTGTTAGCATTAAAACTTAATAATTGCATGTCTAGAAACAAGAACAACGATTTTGCTGCAACATGATACATTGGTATTAGTAAACAAAATATCGAAGAAGTACGAGAGCATCGAACCATGCCAATTAGAACATGCGTTAAACCCAGAAAAGAGGCAGCAATGAAGAGTGCAAGGCAATTTTTTTTTAATAGCAAATCCATTTAAAATAAAAAAAATAAGAAAAACACCGAGTACTGTGCATCTATGCTTAGAAATTGGACCCAGTTCTTCAGGCTGAAACATTGAAGGTATCTGGGACAAACACATGCACAGGTTCTGTAGTATGCAAGATTCTTGGAGTTTTCTCGTCGATGAATCATCCTCTGCTGAAATTGATATTTTTCAGAAGCTTTTCTTCAGAAAGAAGACAAAAATGGTTGCAGGGCAAGTGGAATAGCCCGTAGCTGAAACCGCCTCTGCATAGTCCAAAAAAATTCAAGAGCACAACTTGCACGTGCAATTGCAAAGGCCCAAATTAGTCCATTCTGGGTAGAAGGAGATGACTAGTAGGAAAATGCATGGTAGGAGCGAGAGTTTTGGACCTGATGCCTGAAAGTGTTAAACAATATTTTTTTGTGTTGAAATATATCTCTAGGAGAATCAACATATCCTTGCTTTACACTGAAACTCTTTCGCCCAGAACAGACTTTGGAACTCTGGAATTCCTACTTTCGTGGTGTAAAGTGGCTGTTGCGTTCACCGTCAGTTTCTTTTCTGAAACTCCTTTTGGTGTTGTCATGACTGTGATCACTGTGCGGGGAAGGTCTGTTCATTATGGTTGATTTCAATTTGGGCGCAGGAGTGGGAAGATTCTCTACATTTCCATCATCCATTGCTGTATCATCGTCCATCAAATCATCTTCTTCCGACTCAGAATTCATGGCATCAACTTCTGTGATAATAATGACTACAACTGGGTAGGTTCTCTAACTAGCCAAGGTTGCGATGGAATTCTTTGGCTTGAAATATATCTCTCGGTGTACTAAGGGACCATCTCGTTTTTTCCTACTGGGCGGAGGGAGATGAATAGCAACAATATGCCCTGGAATAGTGGAACCTCTGGCCATTATGCCCCAATGTGTTTACTGTGTGTGGAGAGAACTGCTGCTAGAAGTTATTTAGAATTTCTATTTGGTCGAGATGATGTTTGAAAAGAAAATCGGGGAGGGATAATATAAGCCTCTGCAAATTATGGTTTAATGCGTATCAATGGAATATCTCCTCGATCCTTTCACTGATCAATGACAATTTCCAGGGTTTGTGCGGAATGAGCTGTGACCATCACAACTCGCTAATTGCACAATTAGAAAAAAGTGCGAAAGTGGCAGTGACGATGAAAAGAGATTAAGAATCGGAAATTTCTTAAAAGCACCAACCCGTTGATGCACAAAAAAAAATATTGCGTGGCCTTTGAAATGAATACTTGGAAAGGATAACATGCTTCTGGGCAAATCTTAGTTTAATTCGTACTAATGACAAATCTTCTCCGGACTTCCGGAATTTAATGACAATTTTAACGGTTGCTGCAGGATGGATACTAGCATTAAATCTTAATTATTGCATATCTAGAAACAAGTACGAAGGAAACAACAATGGCAAAACCGGTTCCAAGAAATACCAAAGTATGAAAAGCGGTCGGGCGAAGATATACCCAGGGCATGTGAACAACTGATGGTTCTCGGCCTGGCAGGTTGAAAATTGAGCCTCTATTGTTCCATATCCTACAAATAACACCTACACTTCTGCAATATACAAATTGACAGGTGGAATTGCGGGTTGGTTGGTTCAACATTGCATTTTTTTTGTCCTTAGTGATTCCGTATTAATTCCATAATTAGCCACTTTTTTGGATCGGGGGTTTTCGGTCTGGCGGGCAAAAAATTGGGCATCTATTATTCCGCGCTCTACAAATAACAATGACAATTATGTGATATACAAATTCAGAACTTGACCTGAGCTAAATTATTATTGTTAAATATTTATATTGCAGAATTTAATTATACGAGAAAGTTTGCACAATCTCGTCAGCCGAGTGATATAAAAGTATTTCGACAAATGAGCCATATAAAAAAGAGTCATTCCATACTTAGGCAGTTTTTTAATAGCGGGTTTGCGGCCTCGCGGGCTAAAAAAAGAGTCCTTATTGTTCCGTTTCCTACAAATAGCACCTAGATTTCCACGGTATACAAATTGACAGGAGGACCTATGGCCTGCTTGGATGAACATTTCATTTGATCGTGAGTTCGCGGCCTGGCGGGCTGAAAATTAAGTATCTATTGTTCCGTGTCCTACAAATAGCACCTACAGTTCTGCAATATACAAGTTCACATGCGGAGTTGTGGACAGTTTCTATATAAAGTATGGAATGAGATTTTATACAACATATGAAGATCCCTCATTCCATACTTAGGTAGTTTTTGGATCGCGGGCTCGTGGTATGGTGGGCCGAAAAGAGAGTCTCTATTGTTCCCTCTCCTACAAATAGCACCCATAATTCTGCGATATACAAATTTATAGTGTTCTAGGACATATGCCGATCCCTTATTCCATACTTGGGTACTTTTTGGATTGCGGGTTCGCGACCTGGTGGGCTGAAAATTAAGTATCTATTGTTCTGTGTCCTACAAATACCACCTATACTTCCGTGTCCTACAAATAGCACCTACACTTCCGCAATATACAAATTCACACACGGGCTTGTGGACATAGTCTATATAAAGTATGGAATGATATTTTATACAACATATGCGGATCCCTCATTCCATACTTAGGCATTTTTTGGATCGTGGGCTCGCGGCCTGGCGGGCCGAAAATAGAGTCTTTATTACTCTGTCTCCTACAAATAGAACCTATACTTCCATGATATACAAATTGATAGTGTTTTAGAACATATAAGGATCCCTCATTCCATACTTGAGCACTTTTTGGATCGTGGGTTTGGGACTTGGTGGACTGAAAATTAGGTATCTATTGTTCCGTGTCCTACAAATAACACCTAGACTTCCGAGATATACAAATTGACATGTGGATTTTTGGACATAGTCTCTATATAAAGTATGGAATGGGATTTTATACAGCATATGCAGATCCCTCATTCCATACTTAGGCAGTTTTTGTATCGTGGGTTGGCGCGCCGAAAATAGAGTCTCTATTGTTCCGTCTCCTACAAATAGCACCTTGACTTTCGCAATATACAAATTGATTGGTGTACTCGGGCTGGCTGGATGAACATTTCACTTTTATTGTCCCGTAGTGATCCCGTACGAATTTCAAATTTAGCGTTTTTTTTTTATCGGGGGATCTGGGGCTGGGGAGATGGAAATTGGGTGTCTATTGTTCTGTGTTTTACAAACATATTTTTCTAGAACATATGCAGATCCCTCATTCCATACTTCAACACTTTTTGGATCGCAGGTTCGCGACCTGACAGGCTTTAATTAAGTATCTACTATTCCGTGTCCCACAAATAACACCTAGAATTCCACGATATACAAATTGACACTCGGACTTGTGGACATAGTCTCTAAATAAGGTATGGGATGAGATTTTATAAAGCATATGCGGAGATCCCATATGAATTCCATATTTAGTGATTGTTTTTTATCGGGAGCTCTGGGGTTGGCGGACTGAAAATTGGGTGTCTATTGTTCCGCACTGTACAAAAACATTGTTCTAGAACATATGCGGATCCCTCATTCCATACTTTGGCACTTTTTGGATCGCGGGTTCGTGACCTGATAGGCTGAAAATTAAGTGTCTATTGTTCCGTGTCCTACAAATAGCACCTAGACTTCCACGATATACAAGTTGACACACGAACTTGTGGACATTGTCTCTATATAAACTATGGAATGAGATTTTATACAACATATGCAGATCCCTCATTCCATACCTAGGAAGAATTTGGTTCGTAGCCTGGTGGGTTGACAATAGAGTCTCCATTGTTCCATCTCCTACAAATATCACCTAGACTTCCACGATATACAAGTGGACAGGTGGACTCGGGTTGGTTGGCTAAACATTGCAGTTTTATTGTCCCATAGCGATCCTATATGGATTTCATATCTAGCGATTTTTTTTGATCGGTTCTGTGGGGATCGCGGGCTGAAAATTGGGCCTCTATTCTTCTGCACTGTACAAAGACCAAGCACATCTCTGCGATTTACAAATTTGCAAACAGACCCGTGGGCTGCGTCACTCAACATTGCAATTTTCATTTTTCCTTCTCCTCTGAATAGCCCTCAGAGTTTCACGATATATAGATTGATAGATGGACTTGAGTCCATTGTTTACATATACTAATCCCTATCAACTATCTAACATATCTAAAACCATGATTTTCAACACTAAATTATTAATAATAATTTTTTCTATTGTAGAATTTAATTAAACGAGAAAGTTTGTACAATCTGGTCGAGCGACTGATATAAAATTTTTCTGACAAACAAGCAATAGATAGCAAACATGTACTTTTAGAAAGTATGGACAAGATATATTATAGAGCATATGTGGATCTGTCATTCCATATTTGGGTACTTTTTGGATCGGGGGTTCTCGGCCCGATGGGCTGAAATTTGAACCTCTTTTGTTCGGTGTCCTGCAAATACCACCTAGACTTTTGCGATATACAAATTGGCAGGTGGAATTTCGGATTCCACGTTTGGTGGGTTCAAGATTGCAATTGTTTAGCAATTCTCATCCTATCTAACTTCAGCTAAAATAAATATTTTCAGATACTAAAATATTAATATTAACTATTGTTATTGTACAAGTGAACTACATTAAATTCTTAAAGGATGTTAAATCACTTATTTAAAAAAAAATGGAAGAAACACAAGATTTTTTTTGTAAAATTATATCACCACAAGCATAACAAGGACCAATTTGAAGTTCAAGGCCCTCTTGTTCATATGATAGCACAATTGCACTCCGCACAGTATATATTCGTTGATTTCAAATTATTCCAGGATATTAATTTTACTAACTTCATCCAATAAGCAAAAATTGTGAAAACAACGATCAATTTAAATTTTAAGAGCCTCTTGTTGGTATGATAGGACAGTTGTACTTCACACACTATATATTCATTGATTTCAAATTATTTCACAACAATAATTTGACCAAGTTCACCGATCAAGGAAATTTTCCAAAACAAGTCACATAGTACATTTGCGTCACAACGCCATAGAAATTATCAGGCGGATCTGCGTGCCACCTAGACAAAAAAATTCAACTATATTGTTCTCTGTCCTCCAAAGAAGAGCTGGAGTTCCATGGTATATAAATTGACAGACAAACCAGATAACTAAGAACCAACCATAGTTTAAACAACCCAGAAGAAAGTTCACATAAGGTTCCATTGAACATAACCCATCGACCTTCGCACCAAACAATTTGATATACACAGAAAATACATTGGCACATTCCTTTTCTCTTGAAATGAACATTCATCTGGATGTTGAAAAAATATTACAGAGAGACATGAGGTATCTTCGTTTCCTCCCAAAGTTTGATTTTTTTTTTTTTCCCTTCTTCAGCTGATATGCAAAATTGCATTGTCCACATTTAAGGTGAATTTGCTATGTATCCGAAGTTGTCACAACATATAGACACTGCTTTCCTTTTTGTGTAAATATGTTTCATATGACAACTCAGCCAATTCAGGAAGCACATTTTGTAACAGAGGCTACCTAACCGAACACTGCACAGTTGTGTTGCCCATGGTTTAGATAACACCATTGATGCAATGTCCATAAATATATGGACATTTTTCATTGCATCCAAGAGAATCAATTGTATCTTCACTTATCAAAGTGGAAGCAGAAGCCGTGGAATGGAATTTTGCACATACAGGCTCAAAGGGGGTCGAGTACACATTGGCTGCAACTAAAAGACCATCAACCTAGAAACGCGAGGAAAGGGATTAATACATTGAACAATATAATACACAATTGCATCCCCCCCTCCACTGTAAAACAAAAAAGAAAAAGTAAACAGGTGCATAAATTTGTTGAAGGCTATTTCTATAAGCAAAGTGAGGATGATTTTGTGGATATATACGCACAACAATTGTAGAGCTAGCTAGTTTCTTCAGATCCTCTACTATATCTGCTCACAACTTTGTTACAAACGTTGCCTGGGTTGTCCGAAAGATCCTTTCTCTAACATCCTTCTTCTTTTTTATATTTTTGAACAACATAAGTGGAATCTACCCTCTGTGCAATTGTTGTTCCATTGACGAAAACATATGAATACGTATCGAACAATTGTAGCTGCAACATGAACACTGCAATATTTGTGTAACTTATCCTACATATATGCAGACGCGAAATTTATGAACAAAATTGAATATGAAAAGTGGTACCATTGCCTTGTCGTTGTCCGACTGTCCATCTTTTATATGGAGAATGTGTTGCGACCCAAATTTTCTCGCCAGTGTCACAACAGCCCCAATCGTTCCGATTGGGTAAATATCAGTGCTCTGTGCAAGCTGCCTGATATTCGAGTCTAGGAGGAAGATATATTCTGAACAAATAGTAGGATTTTTTTCCACAATACTTGTTTCATTGAGAAAAATAATTTGAGCACAATCACCATGGTCATATACTGTTTTGGGCAATACATTAAAATTTGTAATGGATATCCCATTACGCGGCAACATCTTTTCTGCATGTTTCTGGACAAGTTGTGGAGGAATAGTGAGTGTGATTGTCATCATGACATCCTTGTTTGTCATATCAACACTCATAATGGATCTAATTTTGTTTTCCTTGTCCAAGTAGGTGGTATAGACAACCATTATGTCCCCGACGAACATTTGTCCAGTTTGGTGGATGTTCAAGCCCTCTATTGATAGTACTTTGGATGCCACAACTCTAGACCTGATGACATTTTTTGAACAGGAAAACTAAAGTGAATGGTAGTGTGCTACAAGTACATGAATAGTATTGATGAACTATGGAGCCATAGTTTCACAACCACACCTCTTAGTTTGCGGAACATGCAACACGTTCGACATTTCGCTTGTACTTTTTGATACTTCTTCTGAGTTGGAAACCATGTATTGCAAATGGCATCAACATATCCACCATGCCATAGATGAATATATATCCCATGATATTTGTTTAGTAAACATAGTAAGAGCACATCGTATGCATCTTTATCTTTGGCCTTGTCAGTCTGCTGATGTCTGGGATGACTGACTACTCATGACCGTCTCACTAGTCCCATCTCACTAGTCCAACTTTTTCTGATGAAAGCATGTGCAGATGAACATAAGGAGTAAACAAATATATCCATTGTATATTGTCCATCGGAAGGACAAAATAACCATAAAACTGTATGCATCTTAATTTTTTAACTGGACAAATGTTTAACAGTAAACATGGAGTAACCGCAGGTCACCATGGCCAATGTGTATATCACAGACCCTCGAAAGCTAGTGGAGCAATCTTCAACCTGCCAACCTGGCAACCACAATCGACAAAGTGGGTAACTATGGAATAAGGTAGAAGCAAGACCACTTATGTGAGTCCGTTAGTCCTCCAACCGACGCACGAGGGAATTTACAGAAACCACACTAAGCAGATAAATTATAAAACAAAAGGGATAATAGAAAATGGAAAAAGTAGAAAAAAGGAGCGCAGAAAGGCCCATTACTGCGAATTCATTGTTTTCAAGTATAATATTATATGCTCCCTCCCGATTTGTATATTTAATTTACCGGCACACTTGGTATACCTTTTAGAAGATTGTACCATAGAACCCTCTATTGCTGCACAAAAGAATTCATCTCCCTGTCCAAGAAACCTGTTTTTTCCAAGGCAGCAACGCCGAAGATGCAATCGAGACGAAGGCAAGTTAGTATGAAAACAAACATCTAAAAGAAAAAGAAAAAGGTTTATTTACCTGCCAAGATTCCTTTGTCCTGTCCAACGATTCTATTTCTTTAAATGCATCAATGCAGTGCAAACACAACGGAAATAAACTAGCTTAGTATGCAGGAAGGAACGTATGTAACCAAGATAACTTACCATGTAGGAAGGCACACAACTAGTTTAACACATATACATACCATAAATGAAATACAAAACAATGCAATATGAAACAACAGTACAAGCATGCACCTTTCTATATCCTCTTCAGCCGATGCATTCAAGACTCCCTCCTTTTCTCCAGCTACTCTGTTTGTTTCAATGCGGGAACCCACAAAATTCAATGTACATGAATGGAAGGTGGTATTCACTAGAGAACAAGCAATATGTAGATACAAAAAAACTAACTCAACGAACAATTTACAAAGGTAGAAACATGAACCTTTGCTCTTCTCTATCCATGGGTGTAAACATCTATCTTTTTTTTCCCTGGCCAAAATATATTACAAGGCAGAAAATGTCACGCAATTGCACGGCCGCAGCTAAACGATTTCTGGTCTTCCCTGGAAATTCATCTAGATATTTCCTTTAACCATGTTCTTTATCCTCTACATAGACTGCTATGCCCACGTTACAATTTCTCATTTTTCCATGGCAAACTACCCAGATATGCTTCTAGACATGAACATATAATCTTGAAGAATCTTTGTTGCACATATCATATCTCAAGCACAACACAAATTGTATCGTGCGCACACTTGTCTATGTAGAGGAGAAAGAACATGTCATGTTATATCCGCACATCTGACCATACATGGTCTATAAATGTAGGCTGCATACATATGCTTCATCCCAACAAAAAAACAACGGATATTGTAACTTCACATGTAATCCTCCAACAATTTTGTATGCAACTAAATTTTCTTTCATGGCAAGACTCGAGCACCAGGAAAATCTCACACAAATACAGATAACGACCTCTGCAAAAATGGAAAATAACATAACTGCAGATTGACTAGTGGGTGCAGGGGCCGAACACCATAAAGCACCCCCAAAAAACAATAACAATCCAAAAAAAAACAAAAAAAGAAAAGCTCCAACCATCACCGCTGCACCCCAACCCTACAAGGCCGAATCAAAGAAAAGAAACCAGCAAGGACCAAACCAGCGAGAAAGCACGAAGAGGATGAACTACACCTCCAAGACCCCAAAGCGCAAACCCCAGGCAAACAAACAGAACCAACAACCCAGGAACCAACGAACCAACAAAAGCCACTGACCTAGTGAACAACATATGTATCTCCAATGATTACCGAACTGTAGCCGAAGCAGAAAAGGAATCGGAAACATAAAAGGAACATGCGACTACAAATAAGCAAACATTCTTACTTGCAAACTGCAAACACTGAACAACAAACAAGGAATACAAAATGAAACTATGGCATTGAAACTTACTCCGAAACGATGAAATGCAGAAGCGTAGGTCGAATCGTGAGCGAAACAACAAAAAACAACAACCAAGAAACCAACGAAGAAGAACCACTCACCGAACCAGTAAACAATGTATCTAGCTTCAACGATTACGAGGACGAAACATACACTGGCAACATCCGACAAACCAACAAAGAAGAACCAGTCACCGAACCAGTAAACAATGTATGTAGCTTCAATGGCAGAACAATGATGAAACATACAATGGCTATTGAACTGGCATGTACTCTGAGAACAATATTTACATAAACATTTAAGACTCTCAGGCTGTCTAAGGACCCTGCGGTATGCAAACATTTAAGATATTAGGGGTGTTGGAGAACGTCGCGTCATGTAAACATTTACACTACCAGGCCTATTGAGGCATCTCAGAATAAGTGTCAATAAATTTCAAGAAATATACAAAGCTTGGATATGAAAACATTTTAATATGCTTAGTACATATCAAAACTGACAGATATATTCGGGTAGAAGGAAATTCTAATACAAACATTCGAACTAATGGTAGCATTAATCGACCTTTAAGAAATATACAGGAAAAATATATGATTAAAACATACTGTCTACTAGAAAAAAGTTTGGATATGTTTCCATACACTGCATTGGGAATAGCGAAGCCGACAATAAGACCTCTAATCTCTTAGCTAATTAGATCAATACATATATGTTACTTTTTAATATATAAAAATATATGCTTTTAATTCCATAGCTCCAACAATAGGTATTGTGCAAATATTTCTGGTCAAAGGACAAACTAATATGTAGTCAACGCTTTATCGATCGCTATAGTCCCTCTATGCCTACGACAGGGACTCATAATGCATTATTAATGTATTAATACTTTATTTATGTTTTAATGTATTAATTAATAATGCATTAATTAATTAATACATTACAATATACACTAATTTATTAATGTAATATATTAATAATTTATTTATAGCTTACATTAATACTATAAATAAATTAATACATTAATTGTGTATTAATAAATCAATGGTCTATTATTCCTACTCGCATGTCGACCATCAACTAGCCACAACCACATTTAAGTAAAAGTGGTTGATATAGACATCATTTTCCACCCTTTAAAATCAATGGCTTCGATTGATGTATATCAACCACTTTTTACTTAAATGTGGCTGCTAATTAAATATGATATAATATTACAAATTATTTTTTTTTCCATAGAAAAAAGCCTAATTTTATTCTTTGAAAGAGACAAAATTACATTTTGTAGGTGCTTCTGGAGCACAACACACTAAAAAAAGTGTGTGTAAGAGATTGGTAAAGTACTTGGCTATTGAAAGCCCGCTTTCCCATGACTACATTGAAAATTACAAAATCACACCCAGAGCAAGGTGTACAGATACTCTCATCATAATATGAGTGCTATATATACAAGTAAATACCCCCACTTTTGTGGTTACTGTCAATCCTTTGTCGATATCTGATATCTGTTCAAAAAGTCCAACCACATTAGTGCCGTTGAACCATAATCTTTATATGCAAAATGCCGTGCAAAAAAAAAAGAGAAAAGTATCCCTGAAGAGGCCAGAATAGTGAGATGTAGCGCTTGGTCAAAACTTCTTTCAATAGGATTTTTATCTATCAAAACGTCTTCAGTCCTGCAATTTCCCTTGATCGTCTATAAAGGGCTTGCGATAAAAGGCATTTGTGTCTTCCCCTTTTGTTTCAGTGATGTGCCATTGTCCCTATGAGAGTTGCAATCCCTCTTTGGACAATGAATCTGCTACCAAGTCCCTGTCCCTGTATACATGAAATATAACCACAGTATCAAAAGTGTCCAATAGTCTAAATATTTCCTCCAGAATAGGGCAACCAAAAATACTGTGACATGTTTGATGTTTTCTTGTTCAATTAATAACATTCATAGAGTCCCCACAAATTTGAATTTGTTGTATTCCTTTTTCTCTGGTGAAAAAAAGTAGGATCTTCAGTGCCATGATTTCAACGTAGTTGTTTGTCCCCTTCCCAATCCCATTTTTAGATGAAAATTGTGGTTGTTTGATAAATGTAGAGCTTCTCCTCCTCCACATATAATATTACAAATTAATAACTATATGAAATAATAATATTATTATATAACATAATAATAAGAATACATTATTAATACCTCCATAGGGGGGTAGGGTATGTATACCTCCGTAGGCTTTACTAGTCAAATTGCTGGGCAGAGGGGGTACTCTTATACACCAATTGGTGTCTGGCTTGGCTGTGACCTTAAAAATAGATTATTATTATTATTAATATATAATGGAAGTGTTGGCACAGGGGTAGACCCGAGGTTCAATGCTTCAACAACGCACCAACAAAAACCTAACTACTGGCACTTTCAGCAACACCTATGAAGAATATGAAGTCTCACCTGAGGTAGAGGCAGGGGGGTTGTAGGACTCAAGTGTTTACAACCTAGCTGGGACACAGATATGTGATCACAATACTTAACACAACACTTATAAATTAACGTTCATTAGTCTTTCACCCTTATTCACATCACAGATTCAAACCCTAATTACAGAACAACACAATATTCAACAAGATCTAAGCATATCTAACCATTTATCACACAACATCAACAGATCTAGCATTCATTCTTGTTATTAGGTACTAAGATACTACATCATATGCATATAACATACATAAAGATTCAACACGAAGCATAAATCACATCAATAACACAAAGCAATCACAACACAAGATATACGTGGTTCACCCCTAGCGTGGGGCTACGTCCACCAACTCTTCGTCTTATTTATTATCTTCTTTCAATATTCTTACATGCACAGAGCCACAAAACCAACTCCGCATAAGACGTGAGATTTGTGCACACTTCACTAGATCCTCCTTCCTCGAGTTCGGCACAACACAGAGCCTTCTTACAATCACTTGCACTTAACTCTACAAGTTCTCAACACAAAGTATGCACAAAACCTTCACAACTAATCGCACTTAGAAACCTTTACATTTCTTGCACAAAGCCAACTTAGATCTAATGCCTATTACAATGCCTAGCTACTTATTTATACATTTACAGATGGGGCCTAAGCATGGGTAAACCCATGGGCCGACATCCCATACCCGTTACATAAGCCCTAAACCAAAAAATCCCGCAAAAGGGGGCAAGATCCTGCGATCTCTGCTTCACCTAGGCGCTCCGTCTTCGACCAGCCTATCGAAGTCCCAAAAATGGTCAAACACGACCAAGGTTTTCCAAAAATTGTTCGAGGGCCAACATGCCCCCAACACTCACCTGTGACTCATCCCGAGTCACTTTGATCTGGGAAACTCTGCTTCGAAGGCCTTGAGCATGACTCGAGCTACCTCGACTTGCTACTTCGCCAGGGCCTCCTGCTCGATGAAATCCTGAATGAATTTCTTGGTGACAGGTCCTTCCAAGCGTTGTTCCACTGTGGTGACCACTTGTTCCAGCTGTGCACCTTGTCCTTCGATCTCCTCAAAAAGTGTGCAGGCTTTGTCCTATACCGATTGAGGTCTCTGGGTCACTTCCATGAATTTACTCTGGATGGCATGGAACTGTTATTGAACTGCGCGCTGTTCTTGTGATCTTTTCATTTTCTCGATCATTGACAATATCTTCAACTGTTCTCTTGCAGACATGACCTTCTCAGCCATGAGGTCAATCAAAATCTCTTCGACATATTTCTCTACTGTGCTAAGGTTGCTCGACATGCATGCTTGTGATCAAATGTCTCAGATAGGTGGAAAAATGCTCAAGGTAAGAAGAATAGGTGGTGAGGTCTCAATAAGCACCGCACGAAAGCAATTAGTGCTCTATGGGCTTGGATAATCACAATTCGTAAAAGTTTCCTTGGTGCAACATTCGACGGGTTAAATAGACAACATCACAACAGACTCCTCCAACGAGCAGGAATGTCTCAATCAATACAATTCCAACCGTTATGGCGTGGTCCCAATAGTCTGATGGTGATCTTTTTGGAAATAACTGCGTTTCTAGATGTTCTAGAGCATCGTTATAATGGTTAGGAAGCCTCCAATGGTCATATTGCTTCGC
Organism: Picea glauca; assembly: GCA_000966675.3. Lineage (NCBI taxonomy): Eukaryota > Viridiplantae > Streptophyta > Pinopsida > Pinales > Pinaceae > Picea > Picea glauca. Next base: position 699,655 of record JZKD02S1673670.1, on the reverse strand, counting down.
TGTGGCGAAGTGTCAGTTTGAACTGTTCTGGTATTCTGGTGAAGTTCAAGTTCTGCAAGCCTTCCTTCTGCGAAGTCCTCTCTGGAACCTCCTGCAATTTTTCTAGTTTTTCTTTCTTCTTACTGAGCTTTCTTTCTTCCTTTCTGGTGATCTGTGTCTCTAAATTCCTCTTTCCATTCTTGTTCTTATATTTTCTTAGCATAGTAACTTCGCATTGCTAGGGGTCTTTCACAGGGTTTGAGGGTAATACTTCTTCTCTTACTTTTTCTAGAGTAGGTGCTCTTCTCTTATGCATGGATAAGTTCTTTAAGACTTCTTGTGTTCTTTCAACTTCGACAGCCAGATCTCTGGCCCTTAGTTGCTTCGACTTGTCGTCCTATTCTTCTATTAAGCCCGCTATTTTCCTAGCCATGAAAGCCCTTACTTCTTGATTTTTCTGTTCTATAGCTTCCTCTTCTTCTTTCCTTCGGATCTGATCTCTCTCAATCCAAGTCCTTCCTAACAAAAGTGAAAAAGGAGTGTTGTTCTCAACAAACTTAATGACCTCGAATTCTTCTTCTGTCGATGTTCCATGAGAACTCATAGGTACATGAGTAAGTCTTCCACATATGGTTATCAATTTTCCTTTAAACAATCCTATTCCTCCCAATGAAGGAATCATAGTAGGCTTTCCCAAAATTTCCCAATTACTTTATGGCATAATGTTCACCTGTGTTTTTGCATCCCATACACAGTCTATGTCGAAGTCTCTTATTCTTTTTTTTATGCACTGCTTCTCCTTTAAGATCTCTGGTAAACTGATGCCTCTATGATCATTCAATGTTTCTTTCATCAACAATAATATAGCCTCTGATTCTTTCTGGTTCTCTAGTATATTCTTAATCTCTTGACCTTCCTCATGGTTTTTTTGTTTCATGTTCATCTTCTCAAATTTAACAATCATTCTAGGGCAATCGAAAACTTCATGTCCAGTAGCTTTGCAAAAAAGGCAAATAGGACCTTTACCAGGGCATTCCTTAGCAAGATGTCTCGATCTTCTGCAACTATAACAAAGAGTCAATCCTCTCTTTCTCTTAAACGATCCCCAACCTTTCCTGTACTATGCTCTGGGATCACAATGATGGACCTGTAAAAAATTCTTTCTAGGATCCTGCATCCACTTGTTAGTCCAAAAATTCTTTCTATGCATAGGGATAACATATCTTTCACTATTTCTATCAGGTCTATTCATATCACATCTTCTTTCTTCTAGCTGTGCCCTAGTTTTCAGACTAGGACGAAATCTATCAAACATATCTAGATCCATTCTTTCGAGACAAAAATTTCCACTTATCTTACCTTTATCAGAGCACAAAGCTTTAAGATATTACCTCTTTTCTTCAGATCAGACTTCTCTTCTTAGCACATAGATTCACAAGTCAGGTAGAGTACTGCGCACTAGAGCAATAGATCTATGCACATAGATTTCTCTTTTCTTCAGTTCCCAGCAATCACAGTTTCAGGTCCCAACAACAGAACCATTTGTTGGCATAGGGGCAGACCCGGGGTTCAACGCTTCAACAACGCACCGACAAAAACCTAACTACCGGCCCTTCTGGAGACACCTGCGAAACATATGAAGTCTCACCCGAGGTAGAGGCAGGGGGGGTTGTAGTACTCAAGTGTCTATAACCTAGTTGGGACACAGATCTATGATCACAATACTTAACAAAGAACTTAGAAATTAACATTCATTAGTCTTTGACTCTTATTCACATTGTAGATTCAAACCCTAATTACATAACAACGCAATATTCAACAAGATCTAAGCATATCTAACCATTTAACACATAGGATCAACATATATAGCATTCATTCATCTTATTAGGCACTAAGCTACTACATCAGATACATCTAACATGCATAAAGATCCAACACTAAGCATAAATCACATCAATAACACAAAGCAATCACAACACATGACACACATGGTTCACCCCCAGCGTGGGGCTACATTCACCAACTCTTCGTCTTCTTTATTATCTTCTTTCAATATTCTTACATGCACAGAGCCACAAAACCAACTCTGCATAGGACATGAGATGTTAAGGTCCTAAACCACACATGGGTAGATTAATGTATTCGGATGTAATAAAGGTCAATATTAATAAGACCTTTCAATAAAAGAGAATTAGGCGGATGTAAGAAGACCTAATAGAAGCTTCCGCTTCTA
>JZKD02S1673670.1:678629-692433 GCA_000966675.3 Picea glauca | reverse complement strand
AACATTGCTATCTGAATCAAGTGCTATTTCTGTTCAAGTGCTATTTCTGTTGCTATTTCGTATATCATTTTTGTGTATTGTGAAGATTATGCTGGATATTTTACTGTCATTCTGTCATTTCTAGCATTTCGTTTCTGTTCTTCATATTTTATATATATGGTATCTTGCATGAGATCTATGCACACTTCGCCAGATCCTCCTTCCCCGAGTTTGGAACAACACAAAGCCTCCTTACAATCACTTTCACTTAACTCTGCAAGTTCTCAACACATAGTATGCATGAAGCTTTCACAACTAATCGCACTTAGCAACCTTTACATATCTTGCACAAAGCCAACTTAGATCTGATGCCTCTTACAATGCCTAGCTACTTATTTATACATTTACAAATGGGGCCTAAGCACAGGTAAACCCATGGGTCGACATCCCATACCCGTTACATAAGCCCTAAACTGAAAAATCCTGCAAAAGGGGGTGAGATCCTGCGATCTCTGCTTCGCCTAGGTGCTCCATCTTCGACCAGCCTGTCGAAGTCCCAAAAATGGTCAAACATGACCAAGGGTTTCCAAAACTTGGTCGAGGGCCAACAGGAAGTGTACATTATTATTGATATATATTAATACTGAAAATATAATAGATATCATACAATAAATAACAAAAAGCATAGTCTAAACGTTCTATGTTTTTTACTTTTGATGGTCACTATCACCCAAATAATCAATTGATGGAGAAATCACACTTTTACATTGTTTAAATCACATTTTTGAGTGAATAAATGGATTCAACACTCTCAAAAATCTCAAGGGCACTAGAACGTTTTATCTCAACCAGTGAAATATGCAATTCCATCCATCCTTAGAATTACTTGCCAGATTTTGAACAAAACTCCGCCCAAAAAAAAGTAACCAAGAAAGGGTAAAAATGTAGAATGTTTAGATTATGCCATAACTAGTAATAATACAAATATTCCACATTGAATATTTCAAAGATATTGAACATATCATGAGACAATATCACAAAAATCTTAACTATGCCAAGGTGTCTTTTATACATCCAACTCAACTATTATGGTTGACTCAATTATTTGAAATTGTGTTGTTTACTGAATTTCTACCTCAAGAAGAACATTTTTTTTCTTATAAGACCTATTTTTGGAGAAAATTTCCTCTAATGGTAGTTGACATGGTGACTCAACATAAAATCTGTCCATAATTTCTCAAGGAAATATAGAGGAACCTCCATGTTATTGTAGGGACGTTTGCCAAAAAACATAAACCACCTATCCATCAAATTATCCTTAAATGGCTGGTAGGTGCACCACTCCTTACCAATGCATATCTTTGCAACTAGAGGTTTTAGTCCGGTTCTAGGATCAATGAACATTGAGATCAATTCTTATTTTGTAATGGTCAAGTCTCTCACTTGGTTTTTATCTAAGATAGTCCTGTAATATTCAAACATCCTAATCCACACTAGGGAAAATTAGTTAATTTCCCTTGGGCACTAGCATTGGATGATACAATGGTGTCCAAGGTAGAAGATAATGAAAATTGGGTGGGCTCTCTAGTAAACTATAAGTCCTCGAAAATAGATCTAAGACACCTCAACCCTTCATAAATTCCCATGTTTACACTTGTTGGTTGTGGATTGGGGTTTAATGTGCCTTCCTATCATGGTGTTGGTTTTTGGTTTTCTCTCGGTTCCATGTTAATTATGTGTGCTACAATTTAATAATGAAATATATATAAATTGGGTTTATTGTTTAATCATTTAAATAATTTAGGATATAAAAAAAACATGAAATTACATGTGAATAAATCCATGGAATACCCCAGAGATGGTGTTAGGATCGTGTGGACATCTCGTTAACAAATCCTATGGCTTCAATTTGCTCAACAACTCCTCAAATGCACTGCATGGTCAATAGAATGAGAAAAAAAGTGCATGCATACCCTTTTATTCAATCCTAATAGGAATGTGTACATGTTCATGTAATGCATGCAAGTTCTTATGAACACTTTCACATTCTTAGGAATTTGTGCACGTTCCTGTCAAGGAGTCGAGTTAGCATCCTCGATGGTGGTTCGAGGTTTGTCGAACCCGTATGACCAAGAACACGTGTGCATTATTAGGAATGCACACACATTATTTCATGAGTGTGTTTGTGTTCATGCTATTGCCACTTTTTTTTCCACCAACTTCTTGGATATACCCTACACAGAAATGGATTTTTTTTATGTAGAAAGATTATTGCACTACTTGCAATTTACATGAATGAATGTTACATGTGAAACATATAATTTTTCCTATATAGAATCAATCTTATTTCACTAATAAATTTTTCTATTACATATTGTGAGTCAATTTAGTTGTGATTACTTAATTACACACTCTTGAATAACTTTTTCTATTTCATATTGTGAGTCAATGTTGTTTTTGATTACTCAATTATGTTGATGTTTTGTAGCAATGGGAGGCATTCCCTCTTGGACAAATTTTCTTAGAGAAGAAGATTCCAAGAAGTCAAAGGAATACCATTAAACAATTTAAGAACACCCCGAAAGAGAAGTTGACCCACAGGAAAATAAGAAAGTGGAAATAGAATTTCTAGGAAGAGAAGTCGAGCCACAGGAAAATAATAAAGTGGAAATAGATTTTCCAGGAAGAGAAGTCGGCCCCATCTAAGTGATTGAACTAGTATAAGTAAAGGTGACACCTTTCTTATTTAAAAACACTCACTCATCTCAACTAAATGAGGCTCACGTATGAGGCAACACTAGAAGTCACAAAAACTAGGGTTTTTGGTGGTTTCTCTTGTGCACTACCTCTAGAAGAGTTGCACTAGGGGTGTGACACAATTTTCTACCCTCGCTAGGGTTTGATAAGGAGAAGAGATATGTTCTTGTTATAATGGTTTATTCATTACTATTTTTTCTCTTGTGAATAGAGCTTGTTCATGGTTGTACTGTATTATTAGAAATATTCTCTCTAAGAAAAGTTTCCTGGGTTTTTCCTCAAGTTTGGGGTTTTCCCAGGATAAATCTGTGTCTTCTTGTGCTTGTCTATCTGCTCCTAGATATTGCTTATATTTTTAGTATATGGTTATTGAATGTTAAATGAAGATCAAAATACTCCAGTAAATCTATTGTTATTGAAAATCTAAGAAAATCTAACATGGTTTCAGAGTAGGTTACCTTCAGAGCAGTCAAATCGCTAGAAGGAAGATCGTGATATAAATTGCAAGGCCGCATTGTTTTTGTTGTTGCACAATTTTTTCAAGATCATTAAGAAATTTATCAGAGGATGTTGAGATTAATTTTCCCATAGATCATCTCACCCTATCCTAGCGCGCCTCATGGTGGTGTTATATTACAACTTGGTGAAAGTTGAAATTTCTCACTACAATTGAAGTTGTAGTTTCCAGTTACAATTGCAGTTGCAGTTGTAGTTTTCAGTTTTAGTTGTAGTTACAATTACAATTGCACTTGTAGTTTCCAATTCCAGTTCTAGTTACAATTGTAGTTTCCAATCGCTAGTTGCAGTTACAGTTTCCAGTTGCATAAACCTTGTGATTAGAAGACAAGCTGGATGGTGCTACAAATTTCAGAGGTATGCACTTATATGTAAGTTATATCATGAGGGTGTTTGTAGGTGATGTACACTTGGAAAAAGGACATTTGTCCAAGTAGTGACAAAGGGATCCTAGATCTAGTGCACTCAGAGGAAGCTCAAGAGTTGGAATAAACAATGATGATGTCTCCTACAATATATGTCATCTCGAAATCAAATGAAACAACAAAATAAAGACTCCGGTTTTTCATATCAGGTTTGATATTTTATATTGCTGCATCTTAAGGAAATGTTGTAAATGGGACATCAATCTTTAAAGTGCTATTACTGTTGAGTAATTTTTCTATCAATTGTTTAGTAACACTTAAGTATTGTTGGTATGATGATCATTATGCAAATGCTCATTGTTTAGTACTAATGATGCACTTGTTGCAAGATGAAATTAACCTCCTCTAGGATACATTCTTGTTTTGTCTCAGGCAGGTTACCTTGTAAATTCCATGAAGGTTGCCATGGATATGTTCTTGTTTTTTTCTTGTTCTTGACAAGTTACCACAGAGAAATGATTGGTCATAGGTGATAACTCTAAGATGGAGCTATATTGATGGTTACATGTAGAAACCGATTAGATGGTATGTAGTTTGAGACATAGAGCAGACTGTCTAGATAAGGAGTTGTGTACATGAAAATATACATCCATGTACTAAAGGAGAAAATGAAGAAGTTAGAATCTTCTGGAAAGAAGGGTACTTTTATGGGATACAAAGTGTCTCATATGGGGATTTATTGTGAGGAGTAGAAGGGTATGAAGGATGACCATATAGATCCCTCTAGCTCAATGGTTCACTCTTCAAATCACCAGGAAGAGTTAGTAGAGACAAAAGGGCTAGTGGATCTACCTAGAGATAATGCAGTGACCAGGAAGAGGCCAACATGGATTCATGATACTTTCCAGAATGCAGAGAGGCATGCATCTCTCAATGATTTTTTTAGAAAGAGAAAACGACCTTTGAGGTTCTCTAGGTATATGGAATGGTTGAGCCACATCATGAGAAAGATAAAATGGCTCCACCAGTGGCGAGGCATGTGGATCGACCATCAATTACCAACTCAGAGGGAGATATAGTTTAGAGGGAGTCAACCCTATGTATCTAGTAGGGAGGAGCAACCTCCTAGGACAATTCATAGGAGACCAAACTTCAAAGAAAGTCAACCGATGCAAAGGGAGTAGTTGGCTCCAAAGATTGTACAGACTCAGAGGAATTTAAGTTCCAGAGAGAGAGAGAGAAAGAGACCACACAAGTTTTCCATCTATGTGGCACTGATGAGTAAGATCAATGATTCAGAACCTTCCACTTATGAGGAAGCTGTAAAGAAACAATTGTGGAAGGATGTTATGATGGAAGTGTTAGAATATTGGATATGCTCGTTTAACCATAAACAATATAACAATATTGTCACCCAACCATAGGCACTAATGCCACCCCCAAGCACCTTGACCTTAACATAGAGAATAATTCCGGTAGCAGATCAATATCCCACCAAGGCTAATGTACCAAGCAAATATAAACAAGACTGATAAGAGATTCCAACCCAGAAATACTGAGAATATAAATTGCAGGACTGACGACAACATCTCCTCCTAAGACTTGCACACAAACTGGCCTTCTGTAGTGTGCACAAGTGCACTTCTGTAATTCTGAGAAGTCTGGCTAAAATGAAGACTAGCCTCCTATATTTATACTACTTTTTCCAGACTGCCTGGGCTGACTTCTCATTTTGAGTGATCATTATTTACTATTAATTATTTCCTTTAGCCAACATCTCTTCCAGGGTTATATTCAATTCTTTTCTTGCTTTCAGAATATTCTAATCTTGTCAAAGGTCACAAATGGAGATTAATACCTTTTGCAACTACCATAATATCAACAATCCCTCCTAGCTAGGGAGGTATAATGGATAATGGTCTTGATCACAAACATACCATTCAACTGGTAGCATCATTATATCCATACTTTCTAATTAAATCACAAGCATCGTCATTATTATCCAAATGGATAATCTCCATGACAACTAGTACAATGTCAACTTATAGAACACAACTGTGTCTATCCATAGTAGTACACAATTACTCAATCCGTGACACAAAAAGTAGAACATATCCACCACAGTAGCATACCTCTACTGTCTAGAGACATACATTCTCCATAGTAATCATATCATTTGATATCAACCTGCACATAAAAAATGTTATGATATAAACTGAGTCATCTGGGCCATTCTTCCACTCACATTTGTGAGATCTAGAAGATCATCTGCCCTTAGAGAGTAGAACATCAATGATGTGCTATCTAGACTATTCTTCTCAAGCAAGGAAGAATAATTGTCCTGATTTCTGAGCCTGGACCATTCACCTATTCGGGCCATTCCTCCGACACTAAACAAAGTGCAACCTGGAGAGAATGAGTCAGCCCTAGGGAATGCTTGTCTCTGATTGCTAAACTTGTACCGTTCACCTATCTGGGCCATTCTTCTGGCACTAAACAAAGTGAAACCTGGATAGAATGAATCTTCCCTAGGGAATGACTGCCTGAACCATTTCATAAAGAAATGACCGTCCTGCACCAACCTCCAAAACGAACCATTCTTAGAAACTTATCTCAACTGTGAGCTTCGAAAGAATGATTGTCCGATGAGGCAGACCAGTCTTCTTGACCACTACTAAGAGTGACTGTCAAGAAGAAAGACTGTCCTAGACCATTCCCCCTCACTGGCCACCAGGGGAATCGCTGTCTATGGTACATCAACAATCCATCAAACCATTTTCATTATGAAAATGACTGTTTGATATGGACCATTTTCCGAATTGGAAAATGCCTGTCCATCAGAAATCTCAAACCACTTTCTGAACTCGAAAGGAACTATCCATCCTGGAACATTTTTCAAAGATGAAAATGTCTATCCATAAATCAATAATATGTTAGTGCTCCCTCCCAACCCGGAGAGACATTTACTCCCTTTCAGCTAAGGGAGTTATTTCCACGATCCTCAATTTGTCTCAGAAGTATGCGAACTTTATCATGGACATAGGATTTGTCAAGATATCTGCTGTCTACTCATCTCTGGGGATATACTGGAGCTTCAATTCTCCTTCCTGGAATTTATATTGAATAAAGTAGTATTTGATCTCAATGTGCTTCGACCGTTCATGAAACACTGGGTGTTCTGATAGCCTTATACAACTCTAATTGTCACAGTGTATTATGGTCGAATCTGGAACCTGATCAAATAATCCAGAAATCATCTTTCTCAACCATACTGCTTCTGTACATGCTTCACATGCTGCGATCTATTCTGATTATGCTGTGCTGAGTGAAACATACTTCTATTTCGTGTTGCCCCAAGATATCATAGCGGAGCCTAAGCTGAAACACATCCCTGAAGTACTCCTTCTGTCTTCTGCACTTCCTGCCCAATTTGAATTTGTGAATCCATGAAGCTGTATATCACTGGATGTGGTATATCTTAAACCATAGTTTAGTGTCCCACGAATATATCTTAGAACATGCTTTGCAGCTATCCAATGCTCATGTCTAGGTTCCACCTGGAACTGGCTTAGTGTGTTTATGGAAAATCAAATGTCTGGTCGAGTATTTACTAAGTACATCAATGACCCAATCAATTGTCGATATAGAGACGAGTCTACTGGATCAGAATTTGAGTCTCTTACTTTTCTTTTGTCTGTGGTCATAGGAGTGTTCATGGATTTGCAATCCATCATTCCAAACTTTTGAAGCATTTTTACTGCATACTTTCCTTGTCCAAGGAATACTTCACCACGCTTCTGCCATACTTCTAGTCCCAGGTAATAATGCATGAGACCAAGATATTTCATATCGAACTCAAAAGATAATTCCTTTTTACACTGGATCATGAGAGACTCTTCACCTATCAAGAATAGATCGTCGACATATTGTAGTAGAATCACAGGTGCATTGTTCACGACTTTGTAGTAAATATTTGGATATACATGACTTATGGAGAAACCAAGTCTCATTAGGTAGATGTCTATTCTGGCATACCAAGCTCTTGGAGCTTGCTTGAGTCGATATAAGGATTTATTTAGTCTATAAACATGAGTGTCTCTGGAATTTACTTAAAACGCTTGAGGTTGTTCAATGTATACTTCTTCTTTGATTGATCCATTGAGGAAAGTTGTTTTTACATCCATATGATGTAAAGTCCATCCAACAAGAGACATGATAGCTCTAATGGAAGTATATCTGACAACATGAGCAAATGTTTCATCATAGTCTCCTCCCTCCTTCTGGGAGAACCCTCTAGCTACGAAACTTTCTTTATATTTGTCCACGCTTCCGTCTGCTGCATGTTTGATCTTATAGACCCATTTTGAAGTTACTACTGATTTTTCTTTAGTTCTAGGCACAATTTCCCATACATCAAGATGGATTCGTGTTCTTCTATCATGGCTTCTTTCCATTTTTTCTTCTGGACTTCCTCTTCAAACATGGTAGGTTCTTCGTCTAGAATATTTTTCATACATGCTGCATAGCTGGAGAATCTCTTGGGCCTCTTACTTTTTCTGAAGGTCCCACTTGGGGCTTTGAGTCTTTCTTCTTCTTGTAGGGTAGCTTCAAGCCAAGCTGGTCATTTCTTGGTTTTGGGTACATTGTCTGAATCAATGGTCTCACATGGTTTCATCGGATGATCAAGTTGTTCTTTTTCTTCATTCCGACTTTCTGTATGACATGTGCTTTCTTCAATAGGCTCTTCATACTCTTCTTCTTATATATTTTCTTCTATAGGTTTCTTGAAAGCCATATTTTCATTAAAGGTTACATCTCTACTGACTTCAATCTTATGTTGTGTAGGGATATATATTTTATAGGCCTTGGATGATTCACTATATCCCACGAATATGCCCTTCTTTCCTAAGGGTTCTAATCTATTCCTTTTATCCTTGGGAATGTGAAAGTAAATAGGGCATCCAAAGATTCTTAAGTGTTTCACATTAGGTTTCTTTCCTGAGAAGGCTTCTTCTGGAGTCATACCTTTCAATATGCGGTGAGGACTTCTGTTTTGAACATATATTGTTGTCATGGCTGCTTCTCCCCATAAATACATATATAAACCTTGATCGTTCAATAGTGCCTTCACAGTTTCTTCAATAGATCTATTCTTCCTTTATGTTACACCATCTTGTTGAGGATTATGAGGAACAATTAGCTCCCTCCTAATCCCTACCGATTTGCAAAAGGAAAAGAATTCCTTGGATGTATATTCTCCTCCATTATCTATTCTCAAGGTCTTGATTTTCTTGTTTGTGAGGTTCTCTATATCTGCTTTGAATTATTGAAACTTGCTGAATACTTCGTCCTTTGTCTTCAAGAGATATAACCAAGTCTTTCTCGAGTAATCATCTATGAAGATTACATAGTAAATATAACCTCCTAGAGATTTGATTGGCATTAGACCACAAACATCTGAATGTATTAGATCTATAATTTTCTTAGATCTATTATTGCTGCTTGAGAATGGTTTCTTGATATTCTTGCCAAGAGCACATCCTTTGCAAATTCCTTCATGTGTAGACTGTAATTTTGGTATTCCTTCAACCATCTTTTTGAGGAAGGGTAATGCTTGATAGTTGATATGAGCATACCTTCTATGCCAAAGTTCATTGGGATTGACTTCATCATGTACAAGGGCTTCATCATTTCGTTCTAGTAGTCTGTATAGTCTTCCTTCACAGGTTCCAATAACTCTATCATTCTCTATGCTGGAGTCTCTAGACCAAGATAACACTTTTTTATCTACAAAATCTATTATGTTTCCTTTGTCTTCTAGGCAAGATATGGATACAAGATTATTTTCTAAACCAGGTACATATAAAACATTGCTCAAATGAACATTGTTACCTGTTTTCAACTTGATAGAGGCTTGCCCAATTCCTTCGACTGGGTAAGTGTTTTTGTCTCCAAGCTCTACCTTGTACGATGTCTTATTTTCATTTAGATTGGAGTGTCTGGCTTGATCTCCTGTCATATGCTTAGAATCTCCACTGTAAATTATCCACATGTCAACTTCAAGCATTTCTGTGAGTCCTGAGTAGTGTAGATGCCTAGTCTGTTCATTCATAACTTCGGTTGATTGATGACTGGTCAATCTTTGACCCAAAATTTCAACCTTGACGTTTTTGCCTTCTGAGAGTGCCAAGTGGTGCGCTAGACTAAGGCATACTTGAATATACTCTCCTTGAGTAAGGTGTTCCACCATAAGGCGTTGGATCAAGGTTTTAGGGTTTCTGCACCTGCACCTGCTAGTAACCCTAGCGACAACGCTTTAATAACTGCACCTTCTAGAAACCCTAGCGACAGTTCTTCAACGAGCTTAGTATCCTTATGGATTAGCTCCCTTCCAATGGTTAGACTGAATAAAGTAGGTGTGGGCCCATAACCTGTTAGAATATTGGATGTGCTCGTTTAACCATAGACACATTATTACCACATGCATGTGGGTATTCCCAGGGTACCCATTCATAGCTTTGACCTTCATGGCATGTTCTAAGGATTCTCTCTATGTATTCCATTTCTGCTGCATGAGTGGGATCCTGGTCAAGGGCATAAGTCTACAAATAAACCACTCCTTGTGTTGTGTCTCATGGGCACCCAATATTGTCACCCAACCATAGGCACTAATGCCACCCCCGAGCACCTTGACCTTGACAGAGAGAATAATTATGGTAGCAGATCAATAGCCAACGAAGCCTAATGTACCAAGAAAATATAAACAAGACTGATAAGAGAGTCCAACCTAGAAATACCAAGAATATAGATTGCAGGACTGGTGACAACAACTCGTCCCGAGACTTGCGCACAAACTGGCCCTCTGCAGTGCGCACAAGTGCACTTCTGTAATTCAGAGAAGTCTGGCTAAAATGAAGATTGACATCTTGTATTTATACTGCTTCTGCCAGACTGCCTGAGTCGACTTCTCATTATAGGTGCTAATTATTTAGTATTAATTATTTCCTTTAGCCGACATCTCTTTTAGGGTTATATTCAATTCTTTTCTTGCTTCCAAAATATTCTAATCTTGTCAAAGGTCACAAATGGAGATTAATAGCTCCCGCAACTACCATAATATCAACAAGAAGAGTACCACTCCATCATGAAGAATGATGTGTGGGAAGTGGTTCCGAGACCAAAATGGAAGTTAGTAGTTACTTCCAAGTGGATATACAAGATCATGCATGTTGTATATGGAAACATAGAGAAGTACAAAGATAGATTTGTGGCTAGAGGATTCTCCTAGAAAGAGGGAGAATATTATGATGAGACATTTTCTCCAGTAGCCATAATAAGTGTACATAGAGAAACCACAAGGTTTTGTGATCTATGGGAAGGATTTCCATGTTTGTAAATTGAAGAAATCTTTGTACGGGCTTAAGCAGGCACCTAGGGCATGGTATGCCAAAATAGTTAGTTATTTGATGAGCTTGGGGTTTACCAAGAGTGATGGAGATCCCAATATTTACTACAAGGGTGAATATGGTTTCCCCTTGATATTGGTACTATATGTGGATGTCATGTTTCTTACAAGGGATGAGAAGCTCATAGATGGGTGCAAGAGGGAGCTCACTTCGGAGTTCAGAATGAAGGATCTAGGTTTGATGCACTATTTCTTGGGATTATAAGTGTGGTAGAGACTAAATGAGTTTTTTCTTAGCCAAGGAAAGTATATAGTCGAGATCCTATAGATATTTGGGATGAAGGAATGTAAGTCCATGGCCACACCTATGATTACGAATATGAAGCTCTTGAGTGATTCTTCTTTAGATTTGGTTGATTCCACAATGTATAGAAAATTGATCGGATCCTTGATGTATCTGGTCAACACTAATTCAGGTATATGCTTTGCAGTGAACACTTTGAGTCAGTACATGGTTGAGCCTAGAAATGTACATTTGGTAGAAATAAAGCATGTATTGAGGTACCTGCATGGTACTGTTGGATATGGACTCAGATATGTCTCATGTGGTGAAGTAAAGTTGCAAGGTTATACAGACTCTGACTGGGCGGGGAGTGCAGTGGACCGAAAAATAACATCAGGATGTTGCTTCAGTTTGGGATCATGTATGATCTCATGGTTGAGCATAAAACAATCATCAATGGAACTCAATACAACAAAGGAAGAATATATAGTAGCTGGTGTTTCAATCAGTGAAGCAGTGTGGCTTCGGAAGTTGCTTGAAGGGTTATTTGATCTAGAGTTGGAGCCAACTTTGATATACTATGATAATGAAAGTTGTGTGAAGCTTTCAGAGAATCCAATATTTCACGACGAGTCAAAGAATATAAAGATAAAATACCATTTCATCCAAGACATGGTGTAGAAAAGAGAAATTGAACTTTGGTACATATCCACAGATGAACAAATAGCAAAAATTCTCACCAAGACTTTGCCTAGATTGAAGTATGAGTACTTTAGAGACAAGCTTGGTGTGATGCAAAATTTCCACACTCGTTGAGAGGGAGTTGTGATGTTTTTCCTACAATGGGAAGATACTCTCCCTTTGGCCAAGGGTTTCCTAGATCTGTGATGTGAAGTGACTAAGGGAGTAATGAGTAGCCTGGTACAAGTCTTGCCTATGCCATGTGAAGTGGCTAGGTGTGATTGGGACCATGGTGTAGCCTTTCCTAAGCCATGTGAAGTGTCTTGGTGTGAATAGGGCTATGGTGGTAGTCTTTCCCATGCCATGTGAAGTGGATGGGTGTGATTGGGACTACTAGGAGCTGAGAAACATCATAGATACTTGCAGTGTAGTCTTGAGACTATGGTGGTAGTATTACCCATGCCATGTGAAGTGGATGGGTGTGTTTGGGAATATTAGAGGAGAACATCATGGAAGAATACCTCCCTCACTAAGAGGGAGTGTTTATGTTTTGTAGCAATGAGAGGTATTCCCTCATGAACAACTTTTCTTAGAGAGGAAGATTCCAAGTAGTCAAAGGAAGACCTTTGAATAGTTGAAGAACACCTCGGAAGAGAAGTCGACCCACAGGAAAATAATAGTGGAAATAGAATTTCTAGGAAGATAAGTCGGCCCCAACTAAGTGACTGAACTAGTATAAATAAAGGTGACGCCTTGCTCATTTGAACACACTCACTCATCTCATGATCTCAGCTAAAGGAGGTGCAAGTCTGAGGCAACCTTAGGAGACACAACAACTGAGATTCTTGGTGGTTTCTCTTGTGAGCTACCTCTAGAAGAGTTTCCCTAGGGTTGTGACATGTAATTGTCTACCCTTGCTAGGGTTTGACAAGGATAAGAGATAAGTTCTTGTTATCATGGTTTCTTCATTTCTGGTTTTTCTCTTGTGAATAGAGCTTGTTCATAATTGTATTGTATTATCAAAAAGATTCTCTCTAAGAAAAGTTGGATGGGTTTTTTTCGCGAGTTTGGAGTTTTCCCAAGACAATTTTTTGTGTCTTCTTGTGCTTGTCTATTTGCTTCTAGATCCTACTTATATTTTCAGTATATGGTTATTGAATGTTAAATGAAAATCAAAATACTCTGGTAAATCTATTGCTACTGAAAAATATAAGAAAATCTAACAAATTACACACAATTGTACAAACTAGTGAATGATTTTCAGTTTAGACCTATAATTGAGAAGGAGCTTATTTTCCGTGCCAATGATTTTGAAATGCAATATGGTTAGTGCTCTTGTTCTTCTCATTTTTCTAGTCATCTTAGCTTTTACATATTCTACATGGGTTTCGATGAGTCATTCAATTATAGTGCTTCCACCATTCCAACCTCAAGCATTGTGAAAACAATTAGATAGTAGTGATTTTGATTGGGTACTAAATGTTTGAATAAATTCCTATTCAATCACCTTCTTAATTTGAAATATGAATCTAATCTCTTTACAGAACCAAAGTGTTTTATAGTGGTTTTCAACACAACCATAAAAATCTACAAAACCTATTGATAATGGAATGTTTTTTATGTTTTAACATAATTGTCATTAAAGTGCATTTTGCTCTTGTCTAGCAGCGAATAATGAAATGCCACTCGGCTCTTTTTTAAATTTTAGTCAAAGTTCAAGGAAAAGGAATTGTTCCTATTCTTACTAAACAGAATGTAAAGAAAGAGATAAACAATGTCTATCATGTTCTAGATCTAAAACATAATTTTCTAAGTGTA
>JZKD02S1673670.1:631088-655511 GCA_000966675.3 Picea glauca | reverse complement strand
TATATATATATATAATTAATGAGAAAAGATGGAGTAATTAGTTGTTTCAATTTCTCATAAACAAAATGGAATAAGTTGTGGAAATTTCACATTAGAAAAGAAAAATTAATATATAGAAAACCTTAATAAAAAAAAAAGTGAATTTTTCACATATTAAAAGAGTAAGATACAAATGTGTTAAAAATGTGATGAGATATGGAATTTATATTCTAAAAATTGCAACATAAAATGTCAAATAATGAAAATTATGTCACAATATTTATTGGTTTATAGTTCAACACTAAATAAAATAAAGAGTATTGATTATAACGAGTGTGATCACATCCAAATTTTGTTGTTGTCTTATACAATTGAATAAGTTAACTCTAGTCAATCATAGATTAAAGCTTAAATAAAATTATAATTTCATTTTATTGATTATAGATGACAACGATGACAATAATGGTTAATTTCTATTGAAACAAAATTTGATCTATTGGACCTTAAGAAAGGTAAGTAATTAGTTCATTTGTTTTGCAATTTTATTTTTATACTAAAAAATATTTAAGAGAAATGTTCATAAACCCTCATAGTTTTGATGAGTTAAAAGGTTTTTTTTTTTTGTAAGTGAGTTTAAGAACCTGTATTACTAAAGGGAGGTTATGATACAAAAAAGGGGAACTCCCTGGTCTGCCAAGAAGGAAACCAGGCCAAAGGTTCTCAAGTTGTGTTTTATGAAATAGACAAGGGGTAGGACTGGACTGCGACCATGGGAAACCAACCCAATCCTACCATATCCAGTTTTTGACAGTATAAGCACAACATACATGAAAAGGATAAACAAAATAACAATAACAAAAGCTGATATTGACACACTATTGACCCGACTGACTTGACAATAGACTAACCAGACACTAGTCCAGGACGATGATATTTTCTTTCCTTTATCCGCCTGGCCCTTGCTCTCCTCCTTTTGAGGGACCGCGCGAGTCTTTCTGATATGCACTGGCGCTCCTTTCCTGTCGGCTAGCATGATGTCCATGCGATGGATGTAGCACAGGTAGAGGTGGAATTGAGCAACCGAACGCTCCATCTTGGCTTTTTGGTCCGTCTCGACCTCAATTAACAATTTGGTAATGGTTTCCAGACTGTTGAGGCATCTCAATATTTCATTCAACAGTTTCGTGTTTTCCTTGTTGTTCTCCCGTATGGCGTCCTCCCTCTTCAAGCTCACTTTGCCAATCAACATCTTTGTTTTCCACACCATCTCCACCATTTTGTGGTAGAGGGTGTCCCTGGGCTCCATGGCTCCTAGGTCAGTTACCCAGTCTACTTCCTGAGCCAGAGCATCCCATATTTTTCCCTTACGCTTTTCATTGATTTCCTTTTCCAACTAGGTAATGGTTTCCTTTCCTTTTGGTGCAACCAGAGTATGAAATGTGCCCTCCGCGTCTTTTTCCGCCTGCTCCATCCTTGAAACCCACTGAGGATTGTTCGGAGTTCCCTTCCCCTGGGGGTTTCTTTTGATGTGCGTTCGATTTATTCGCACCATCCCGTTGGGCCTATGGTTGTTCCTCTGTTGAGTTCTCAACCTGTTTCTGTCTACTCGGGGGTTCCTCCTTTCCCTTCCCTTGTGCATTTTGGTAGCCTCTGTAGTTGCACTCTTCTGTTTACCTCTCTTCTTGTTGTTTTTTCTCTTATTGAACTTTCCCTGCTGTGGGCTCATCCTTCCAATCATGGTCTGCCCGTAGAGGTGAAACTTCTCGTCCTTTTTCCCCGTCATGGTACGTATGATCATGATTAATCGACCGTTATCCCTGTACGGGCCCTTTCCCCTGCTCGCTTGATATCCTACTAGGCTACTCCCTGTACCTTGTCCTTGGCATGGTGGATAGATACTGGTCCGTGTCAAACCCTCTTGCGTTACGTCATTATCTACCTGTTGTGTGCCATCGATACTTTTCCATGGGCTTTCCTCACAAATCTTACTGTTGACACGACCTTGTTGCCATACCCTCACCTATTGTATAATTTGATCTGACATTTGATTGGTAGTCAAGTGTTGGTCAATCATTTGTTTCCTAGGTCCTTCGAGCCTTCCACTGGGCCTTTCACTGCCCTCCTCGATGTGACCTTCCTTGCTTAAGCTGCTATCACGATATTTTGTCGCTAGTTGGGTGCAATCCATTCTAAATTGTCCTTCTGGGATGTTGATCTAGGTAGTATCTAGTTCTGATCCTTCCTTGCTAACCCCTTTGTTGGCAATTCTATCCGCCGTGCCATTTTCTGACTTGTGTACCCAACGCAACTCCACGGTGTTAATCGTTTGCAGATGCTCCTAGATTTTTTGTAGGGAGTGTGCCAAGTGATAGTGTTTTTGAACCTTTCCCACTCTGGTGCTGTTTTGGAGTCTCTTCACCATGTTGATGACCAGGGTGGAGTCACCTTCCACGATAGTGTTGGTCATCCTTTCTCGGCTTATAATTTCGAGATCGAGATCCAGGCCTCCAAATTCCACTGCATTGTTGGTTGAGTTTCCCAAGCTCCCAGTGTACAACCGGATTATGTTACCCCCACTATCTCTTATCACCCCTCCCATTCCTGTCATTCCAAAGTTTCCTTTTGCCGCCCCGTCAAAATTTAACTTGAGGAACCCTGCCGGAGGAGGTGTCTAGTTGTGCTCTCCTAATTGGAGTTGTAGTGGCCACCCTACCTGTGTGTTGTTGCACCCATATTTTAGGTGAAAAGTTTCCAGGATTTGGGAGTCCTAGCCTGTGAGTTGCATTTTTCCAGGATTTGGGAGTCCTGGCCTGTGAGTTTCATTTTTCCAGTCTGGAAGTTGCAAGTCTGCATTGTTTCTCATATTTGTGAGATTATTGCTTCTTTAAGTTTCCCTTCCGGAAGGCTTTTACTCATGAAGATGCACCAGTTCCTTTCTTTCCATATTTCCCATATGATCATCCTTGGCATGAAATTCCAATAGAGATTGACCATTTCATTTTCGCTGTAACTCTCATTCCAGTTATTGATGGTTTCACTGATGTTACCTCGGGTCCTATTAGACTGGCAGAAGATGCCTGCCGCCCAGTCCCATATCTCTGCTATGTAATTACATTCATTGATGAAGTGATTCATTGTTTCTTCTTTAGCTTGAAAGAGGTGGCATCGTGATGGGCCTATGAAACCTCTTTTCCTTAGGTTTTCCCAGGTTAGAATGCAGTTGTGAAGTAATAGCCATTTTAACATTTTGATCTTTGGCCACTAAGGGCTACCCCAAATCTTTCCCCACAGTTGTGCCAAGTCTTCTTGGTCCTAGTTTGCGATGTAATTCTGAGCTTCTTTTAAGTTTAATTCCCCTCCATTTTTCCTGCCCCATACTAGTTGGTCCTCTTCTTCGGAGACTACAATTTTCCTTTTCCCCAATTCCTCCTCCACCTCTTTCATTATTGTTGTGATCATATCTCTATTTTGTGGATTGAGTTTGTCCCAGATCCTCCATCTGTCGTGGTCATTTTCTTTTTTCCAGTGGTGATGGGTTTTGATTTTGCCTTGCGCGGTCATCTCCTATTGGATTTACTCCCTTTCCGAATTTTCCATTATGGATTCTTGTTGCCACGCTTCCTCCCAAAATATGGCTATTTTACCATTCCTCACTTCCCAAAAACTGTGTTTCTCGATTCAGGTTTTGTTGCGCCAGGCTAGATTCCAAATAGTTGATCCTTCTCTTATGCCCATAAAATGAATGTGATCCCGGTCATTGATATCCGAGGCATACTTGGCCTTCCAGAGGGTTGCCCACGATGTTGAATTTTCTTTGACACATCTCCACCAGAGTTTCGCCCCATAGGCATCGTTGGTTACTTGTGGGTCTTGTAACCCCAAGCCTCCTTTGCATTTTGGTTTGCAAACCTTCTCCCAGGCCATAAGGGCTCATTTTTTCTTTCTTTTTGCTCCTCGCCATAGGAATTCCCTTTGGGTGGCTCTTATTTTTTGGAGTATTCCTTTGGGAGTGAGAAACACTGACATCATATAGGTCGGAATTGCTTGCAGAACCGCTTTGGTCAGGATAAGTCTCCCCACTAGGTTAAGGGATCTTTAAGTCCAATTTTTCATCCTCTCTTGTAGCTTGTTGATCACTCCTTCCCATGTTGCCATTTTGCATGCTCTGTCCATCAGGGGGATTCCCAAATATTTCGTTGGGAGAGTTTTGCGTTCAAACCCCAAAATATTTTCCAGGTTCCTTTAAATTGTTGGGTTGGTATTGAAGAAATATATCATGGATTTGGAGTGATTGATCTCCACTTCTGAGGCTTCCACAAACTCTTCTAAGATTATTTTATATGCTTTCGCTTCCTTGACCGTGGGTGTGCCATGGATTAGGGTGTCATCAACGAACTTTTGGTGCGTGGAGGTAGGGCAATTTTTGAAAGGTTTAATGCATGTTATTTCTCCTGCTGCAGTTGTACTTTTTATGCTTCTACTGAGTCGTTCCATCATCATAATGAACATGAAAGGTGAAATCAGTTCTCCTTGTATAATGCCTCTTGAAGGCCATAAGGTTTTGGATGGGGATCCATTGATTAAAAGAGAATAACTTGTCATTGAAACTAGGCTGACAATCTAGTTGATCTAGTGTTGTGCAAAGTTGAAAGATTCCAGAGTACCATATATTGCCAATTAATTTTGTCATAACCCTTTGCTAGGTCAAGTTGGATTATCATCCCCCCTATCCTCTGGGTTTTCAACGTGTGTATCCACTCATGGGCATGTATGATGTTGTCCAAAATTTGTTGCCCTTATACAAAACCCACATGTTCTTGGGAAATCAACGAGGGTAGGAGGGGTTTCTGTCTACTGGCTATGACTTTGGAGATTATCTTGTAAACCAAATTGCATAATGCTATGGGTCTGTAGCGGTCTGGGGTCCTGGCTTCATTTTCTTTGGGGATTAGAATAATCATTGTGGAATTTAGCGCTTTGAAAATGGAGGTTGAGCATTTGGATTCTTCCACCACCACATAAACATCATGTTTGACCACTTCCCAACAGGCTTTGAAGAATTCCACTATGAAACCATCTAGACCTGGGGCCTTTCCATTAGGCATATCCTGGACCAGTTGGTCAATTTCCTCCTTAGCGATGGGTTTGTTTAGGTTGATATTTTGTTTCTTGGTAACTAGCCTGGGGATGTGTTGAGTTATCCTTTGTATGGCCTTTGTTCGGTCTTGGTTGGGTTCCTGGGATATCCCATGGAAGTGGTTTACCAATATATTTTCAATCTCCTTATGGGACTCTCTCTCTCGATCCCATCCTGATCCCAAATTTTTAGGATTTTGTTGTGGGTTCTTCTAGCAATGGTGGTTCTATGAAAAAACATTGTATTTCACTCTCCTTCATTTAACCACCCGATTCTGGAATTTTTGTGCCATAGAGTCTCTTCCTATTGGCATCTTACTTCCCATTCCTCGGTTAGTTGGATCTCTTCCTTTTTTCGTTCCTCTATATAGCCCACGTCTATGCATATTTCCTGGAGGTTCCTCATTCTGTCTTCAATAATTCTTTTTTCTTGGTTTATGTTTCCAAATATTTCCTTGTTCCACTCCTTGAGTTTATGTTTGATGTACCTGAGTTTATCATAAAGTTTAAACATCCTTGTCCCTTGTTTAGGTTGTGGCTCCCACCACCATTGACTGATGTTCTTTTTGAAGGTGAGATGTTCAATCCAAAATTTCTTGAATCTGAAAGGTCTATTTTTCGGTGTGGTTTGGAAGTTTTCTTCCAGTTGGACTGGCCAATGGTCTAAGCCCCCCCAAGGAAGGATGATGCAGTCTAAATTTAAACCCTGTAGAAAGATGGACTTTGACACCAGGAATATGTCTAGCCTCGTCGCTATCTGATGTTGATTTATCCATTTGTTTTTCCATGTGAACTGGCCATTACTGGTTTTGATGTGCACCATCTCCACTGTGTCAATGAAAGATGAAAAATCTTTTGCATCTCTATCCAATCTCCTGGTGCCTCCTTTTTTCTCTGCAAGTGTCGTGATGATGTTGAAGTCCCCGACTAGGATCCAATGGAGGTTTCTAAAATGGGCTTTTAGGTTTTCTAGGTCTAGTAGCATTCTTCTCTTCTCTTCCAACATTTGGGGACCATACACATTAGTGCATAGAATCACCTCCATGTTAGCTATGATTCTCATGTTAACTGAAAGTGTGTGTCTGGTGGCTTCGGCTGCTAGTATATTCATCACTTGTGGGTTCCACAAAGTGAGAATATCACCTGCCATCTGTTGTCCTTCGACAACCAACGTCTTGTGCTTGCTCCATTGTTTTTTCTTGATTGTTTCCATTCTATCTACAATACATTTTGTCTCTTGGATGAAACAAAGGTCTGGTTGTTCCTTCCTCAATCTGTTTTTAAGGATTATTTGCTTTCGTGGGATGTTTAGGCCTCTAATATTCCATGTTATAATCTTCATTCAAACATGTGGGGGGGAGTTGGGAAAGAGATTCTTGATCTTACCTGAATTTATCAGTGGAGCTCCTAGTTCCTGTAGGCCTATGTTGTTTGATTTCATGTCTTTCTTCCTTCTCGTCTGCTTGGGTGAGAGTTGTGGTTGTCCCTCACCTACTTTGATTCCTAGGTGTCCTATCTCCCCATGTGTGCACTTGAGCCCTATGGATTTTGCTTCCTCCCTTAGGAGGAATAGGTATTGTATACGATCTAGTTGCTCTTCTGGTACATTGTCTATGCACTGCCTTTTACATTGCTCCAATATGTTCGGGAGATCTATTCCTTCCCTTTCCACAATATCTTGGAGGTCAGGATATTCCATACCTACCTCACTTGGTGTCATTTCCACCTCTTCGTCTACCTCTTGCATGTGTGTGTTGGCATCTATGGTTTCTCCATCCATAGGAGTTGTGCTACCCCCCTGCTCCATCTTATTGCTTGGATTGTTTGTGTTCTCATTTGTGGCTTGGTCCTTAGCTTATTTATCTTTTTCCTTTTCCTTTCCTCCTTCTTCCCCTTTGTTGGTTTTGTCACACCCTTCCGTTCTAGTCCTGACTTCCAAATTGCTTCATGTTGGGGTTTTACTTGGTTTCTTGTTTTCTCTGCTTTTGTGGTTTGACTTGATAAACCCATCCTCATCCTGTTGTATTTTGGTGTTTTTCTCTTGTTTTTTATTGAGATGGAATTCTCTAAATAGGTTTCCATGTTCATGGAATATTCTGCATCTGAATGGGATCTCCTCGTAGTCGATTCTTTGTATCCATTCCGCATCCCTAAATTCCAAGCTTATGGCTTCTGGGAGTGCCCCCGAAACATCCATCTCTATGCAGATCCTTGCATAGGAGGTATATCTCCCTTTTAGGGTTGCTTCCAATGTTTTCACTTTGTTCCCGATTGCTTCGAAGGTGGAGGGTAGCCAGTATTCTAGAAGTAGAGAGTAAATCCACAGCTAGACGGGTACATTCTTGAAGGTTTCTTTCTCCGGGGAGAATTTTTCCTTCCATGGCCGCATGTGCAGTCCTCTTGAGGCGTGTAAGTATGCCCCCCACTCAAAGAATTTATCCCTGTTCTCCAAGTTCATGAATACTGCTGTGAAGAAGCCTTTTGAACCTAGGTGGAGTTCCACTTCCTCGCTTGGATTCCAATGATATTTTATCCAGTTGCGCAACGTTCTTTCTATGGGCCACAAACCCATGAACTTGCAAATTAGTGCATGCATCTTCATCTAGTGCTGGAAGAGTTGTGTTTGTGGGTCTTCCAGTATCACCTTGGGTATCAGTGTTTTTTTAAGTTTACATGGGTTGTGCCCTTCTACCCCATTGGGGTTCTCTAGTTCTTGCGCTTCATTCTGAGTTTCTTTGGATTCTTCCCCCATGCGATCCATTTTTTCCGGGTTGCTTTCCTGATCCTTTTCTGGTCCTAAACTCGAGGTTCTCGTCACTGGTGCCTTGAAATCTCCGCCTCGTGGGCCTTTCCCCCTGTCCACCACTACCTACTTGTATGAGGGGGTTCCATTACCGCCCCCTTTGGTAACCATGTTTCTCTCTATTGTGCCTGCGGTTGTCAAACCCTAGCTCGCTTGAATCCAATGCTCCTTTCTCTCTCCTTGTGATCACATCTATGAGTTAAAAGGTTAAGAATGTAGGTATTGTAACATATATTCTGAAATTGTAATCTAATGTGGGTTTACACGTGCAACATTTTAAGAGAAAGTGTTTTTCATATTCAAATCTCTTAGTGTCACAAAGAGGACACACTATTTCAACCATGACAATTTACAAATCATCTAGTGCCTTATTTCACTATGGAGCTTGTGAGAGTTTGTCTTTATTTTAGCAATGTTGGTTTTCTTCTATACCATAGTCAAAATAGAGAAAAACTTTTGATCTTATAGATTAGGCTTGATCACCTACTTATAGCATCCTTTTTTTTGTATCCTCTAATTATTTATCACACCACAATATCTCCTTCAACTTAGATGTAATAATATTATTAATATTATTATTATTCTACAAAGTGATCTCTTCCTTGACTCCCCAATGATTTAGCTAAGGCTTGGCATCTTTATGCCAACCCTGCTTGAGCCGAAAGTGGTTTTAACTAGAGTTTGAAGAAATCTTAGGAATCCTCTTGTCTTCCATGTTATTTATCTATTTCTTGTACATTAGGTACCTAATCATAGCTATAATATCAATTGCAAAAACAATTTCTTCTACGAGGAGGATATGATAGGGCATATTGCATTTAATTTTGATATTATAAGTTATAAAACACTTATGGATTTGCTCTATCTTTCTTCATGATTTTCTAGAGATGATGAAACCTCAAGATTCACAACCATATAACATAATATGGGTTACATGAGTCTCAAAGAGGATTTCATTCTTATCCCATAGCCCAAGGTTCATTATTTACAACTATTTTCAAGTTCATAATAATCTTTCCACCCTCCATTTATCCATCTCTCAATGCTTAGTTCCAGTTAAGCTTGTGATGAATATTGATCCTACGATATTTATATGAAGTCACTTTCTTCAAGTTGTTTTTGCGTACAATAAATTATTAGAAGTGATATTTTTAGATTTAATTATCATAACCTTTATTTTGTTAGTGTTAATAGTCATACCCATACTAGAGAATAAATCCTTGAAAATTTTTAATTTCTTGTCAACATCATAGGGACTCATCACTATAAGAAAAAAATCATCAAAATAAATAAGAAGGATGATGAATATACCATCTACAATTAGTCTAACCCAACCTTCTTCCTCTAAATGACCTTGTAACTTATCGATGTGTATGCCAAAAAGGATAGGGGGTAGGGTACAACCTTTCTTAACTCCTATATTACAAATAATTTGCTCTTATTATCCCTCAACATTCCTAAACTTGGTAATAACATTCTTGTACAACCTTATCACAATAGTTCTCAACTCATAAGGAAATTTTAGCTCGTACAATATATTTGAAAGGTTAGTCTTGGGATTTGTGTCAATTTTTTTTATAAAGTTAATGAAACAACATAATAGACTAGTTTTATTATTATGAAACTCCTCTATAATGATCGTAAGTGTAATGAGGTGCTCCATAATTGAATGAAAGCTCCTAAATATAATCTCACATATCCTTTTTCCCTTGGATTTCTATTCATAAGCTAATATTCTTGTCCAAAATAATTCCATATAACTTGGTTAAGACGGTGATAATCATAATATTCCTATAATTAGAGGGGTTGTTTTTATCTCCACTTGTAAAAATAGGTGCAATAAGGCTTTGAGACTAGGATTTATGGAAGACCTACTTGACTACTAATTTAATATCTTGTGGATGTGAGGGATGATGATAGGCCTTCCAATTTCTAAGATTTCTAGTTGGTGTCCTTCAATGTCCTTAGCTTTCTCTTTTGCAAGCCCTGTTGGGATAGGTCTGTCATGAACATTGTAGTCATGTAGTGGAGTAGGAAATGATTGTTGAGAAGTAGCAAGGAATACATGAATAATAGGTAGCCATTATTAGGAATTACTAGGGAATAAATATAGATTAATAGCAGGAAATGGCTATTAAGTAGCAACAATTTCCCAATTAATTGGTGGTGCTTTACGACATGTAGAATTGGAAAACCATAAATGGTTTATGGTTTCATTCTTCCTATTTATTGAGTGTTAGGGTTGGAGGAAAATAATGTGTGAGAGTTTTAACTTACTGTTATGCTACCAAAATTTCTCTTGAATCCTTATGCTACTATTGAACACTCTTGTTGAGAGCATAAAGACTTTGTTATCTATTGTAACCATTTAGTTTCTAAATAATACCTTGAAAATTCTTTAGAGTGTGGGTTTTTTTTTTCTCCTGGAAGGTATTTCCTCATGAAAGCATTGTGTAATAACTTATAATTTATTTCATTTCTTTTCTTCTTATCATCTACAACTATTTGTTTAAAGTTTTCTGTACATTATTCTCTCATTCTTTGGTGTAGGAAGTGTATTCCAAACCTCTTCCTCCTACAATTTGGCATCAAATATTGACCACTTGGTAACCAAGGTGTTAGGGACAAAGATTTATTTTATCTAATATTGGTTTGAGTGGGAGATTGCACAAAAGGAAATATTGTTTCAATGGAATGGTGAGCACATCTAGACTAGAAATGGGTAATTTTGATGGCACTAACTTTGAGTTGTTGGATCTCAAGATGGAGGATATTCTCATAGATATAGATCTATGTGTTTTGTTATCTGGAACCAAACCCACTAGTAACAATGATGAAGAGTGGGTAGTGTTGGAGAGAAATGAAATAAGCCTTATTAATATTTGTTTAGCTGATTCAATATTATTGAATTTTTCTAAAGGAAAAACTGTAGAAAATATCTAGAAGAAGTTGGGGATTTGTGCAAGGACAATGTTGATACACATTTGTGATTAATATTGGCATATACATTCATTTCCTTAAACTTCTTGTTTTTTTTCTTCTTCTTGTTTCTCCTTACTTGGTCTCTTTCCCCCTTAAAAATTTGGGTTGCAAGTCATACTATCATCAAAATCTCAAGTCCACACACCTACGAATTGGTTTATTCATACTTAGTCTCTTTTTCTTTTCTTTCAAATTTTCCAACACCTAGTCATTTTTTGAATGACGCAGGAGTATAACAAGTCCCTGAACCACATGTCTTTAGGTCCGTAGACCTACAATCGCGCTACCTACAAATTTCATATCTTACTTCCACATCCCCCAAAATGCACCTTTTTACCTTTTCATAATTATCCATTTTTCTTGAAATGAATATGTGGGATGAATGACTATCCCATTTACCTTTTTCCTATGTCTGTAGACCCGCATACCCTCCAACCTGCACTCCCACGTTCTACAAAATTCACTTCTTATCTCCACAACCCACAAAACAACCATCTCCCACACATAGTCAAATTTATTTACTTTGAGTACAAGACACTCTCATTTTCCTTTTTCATTCGTGTATGCTCCCAGACCCGCAATTCCTCATACTACATAATGCACCTTCCAAAACTCAAAATGCACCTCCATAATTAACCACTTTTCATCTGCCACGACATCACATCACCACTTCCCATCACATTTATTCCCACCTACCACATCATTCACCACTTGTGAAGACATAATGTTGTTATTAAATTAGCGAAGATCCTATAAACCTTGTAATAAATTCAAAATTCTTGTCGTGTAGACTAAAAAATTTGAAATAAGAGCTAAGATGATTAAACTAGCAGAGAAATACATGGTATTAAATAAGAAATAACATGCCAAGTTGTAGATATCAACAATAGCACCACTTGTTGCAAGAAATAAAAAATAGAGAAAATAAGGTCAAGTAAGATAAATGAATTGTATTGTGGGGACACACTAAACACACTTGGGCATGATGATCAATATTTACAATGGTTGCAAGCATACAACTGCTACAATTCTCTCTCTCTTCGACTAAGAAAAAGATGAGCTTGATTTGGACTTCATGCATAACCCTTGCTGGTTGTGTGCCAGAAGTAATAGATTTTAGAGAGATCATCTAACGGTGCATAGATAAATTCAATTTCGAGAAAAGAATAATCCAACTTCAAGTACACCATCCCATCTCTTTAGCTCCCCCAGTATTTTTCAAAATGATACATATTCCTAAATCCACTATGCAATTCAAATGTGAAGAGGCTAATGAATTCCTTAAACAACATAAAGGAGGAGAAAAATTTCTTAGCAATTATGTGGTCAACCCAAACAATAACTCTAGCGCTTCCAAGATTGAGGTAAGCTTGTTGAAATACCCATATAGGGAATTTTCCTGGTTATTTGCTCATATTATTGGTCTGGAATCTACAACATCGGTACCAAGAAATATTATTTATGTCCTTCACTTTTCTCTGCATGAAAACACCATCATAGATTGGGGCCACATTATTTCTAGTGAACTTTCATTTCATTTAAGTAATTGGAAAAAGATCCAAAATTTTTATATGACGTCCTAGCTCATTTTTTCCATAGCTTACTATCATGTATTTGAGGATTTGTCGAGTGAAAGGAGAATTGATTTTAATATGGAACCAATTTACGATTGGTATTCAACTTTGTGGAGACACAAATCTCAGTATAAATTTTACTCGGTTCAAAATAATTTGATTTCAGAGTTCCAAAAATTAGTTTTTGGCCCTAACATGTCAAGGTTATCACTGAAATCCACCACCTTTCTCATGGAGAAATGAGCTTTTGAGACCATCAAGGATTTATGTATTATTAGGTTATTTGGGTGTGAATAAAAACCTTTCCTCTTCCCATATTATGTATCAAACAAACATTTTTTTGTGGAAGTTTACAGGAAGTACAGGACTTGGGCTCACTTTTTCAACGAGAAGAGAAAGAAGCAATTAATTCCCTTACTAATCCAAAAAAATATTTTAAATGACAATGGTTGAGTTATCTTGCATGAGTTTAATTACCATTTAAGAAACTAATGAAAGAGAAAGAATTATAGAAGAAATATGACAACCATAAATCTATATACAGATCTGAACATAGGCATGAAGAACAACAAACCAGAAAACACCAAAGTGATAACGGAGTTCGACAATCTCGCCTACGTCTTCGGGCCTTTGTCTCAGTGGTTGAGGCTTTATTATTTATGTTTAAATATTTAAAAGTACATGAAAATAGTGCCAAAAGGATTAAAAACTGATCTGGTCTTGTTCTACTAGATCTCTAGAACCCAAAAAAAATGATGACACTGAAATCGGATCAACGGAGCTCCCATAAATGGCCTGCAAAGGTGCTCTCCTCAATGGCTTCCCTACATAAAAATGGATTTGGCTCAACAATCCTTTAGCGTAACCTGTTCTGAACCTCCTTCCTTGGCTTTAAGAACCTCAATTTTATATAGGCTTGAAGTTGGCAACAAACTCCCAACTTCCCCCCAAGATCTGGCCTAAAAAAGGGCCCAATATCCCCCAAAACTGACCAAAATCTCTCAATTCTGCTGAATAAATCATTAAAAATATTTATAATAAAGTTAAAAACCCACTAAATGAAAATATTTTGGGAGAAACCCCTTTAAAGTGGCTCTTGGTCACATGGTGCCCTCCATGTGGCCTAGCGTTAATGTTGGGTGCGTTGGCACCCTGTTCCTGGCTCTTGGTCATAAGGTGGTGGCCATGTGGCCATGGGCCAGACCTCCATATGCATATGCTGGTTCGTTATCTCATGGAACCTAGCCTATGGTTATTCCCCTCATCGGTGGGCTAGCCCAACTGACCAAGGCTAACCCCTTATTCCCCATGCCAAGTGTATAGGTGTGGGCATATGTGAATGGATGTGGCCGGGATCCGGGGACTGTCACATATCCCTAACCGCATGCAAAACAAAGTATAGAAAAGGGTCATGTGGGTATGGTTGTATGGATCCGTCGAGGGATAACACTCCATCCGCACCCAACAAACAATAGAGTGGACATATGTGTGGTCGTATGAATGCACCGAGGGCTGGGGCCTAGCCCCAGCCCTAAAATTCACCAAATTAGCACTGTATCCAACTTAAATACAAGTTTTCCACCATATTTTAACAGGAGACACCAAGGGCGGGCTGGCTAGCCCAACCCTGCCAAGCCTTTCGTCCACGCCCAAGGTCGCGGGTTCAAACCTCATAGAGTCCAAAAAAATTTCTAATAAACATTTAACCAATGAATGGGTGCCACATGGTAGCTCATGAATGGGCCACGTGGCACCTCAAAACTCGCCCAAACCGATTCCACATGTCCAAGTTCCATTGTTCCACCTATCTACCGAGGTGTTAGCCCATTCACCTGCCATGTAAGTCGTATAAGCGTGCCATGTGTCACTCCCAGATTGGTCCACCTGTACCTATCCAGTAAACAACCTGTCCATGTCATTGTATGGTCATCTACCACGTGTAACCTCCATATGCTTCCACATCAACATGCCATCATGTTGACGTCGGCGTTGACTTTTTGCCTATTTGGAAAAACAAACAGATCGTGATATCTGGAGCATATGACGTCCGTTTGATCCCGTTCAAGTTGCGTTGGGTTCATATCGAGGAGGCATACACACACATATGTTTTGAAGCCATTACAAGAACTTTTATTTGTATTCCTTCTTGGACCCATTTTGGTCCCAAGATCCAATTCTGGATCACACCTCCCCACTAAATACCTTTTGGTCCTCCAAAAGGTTAATGACTAGTCATCAAGTGCAGGATAAGCCACCCAAATTGTTCTCTGTCTTTGAACTCTATCCTGTGCACTTGTCTCATCAAGATCAACTGTAAAACAATCATGATAAATGACAACATATTTTTAGCCATTTGTACCCTGCCACATCTTACTGAAACCACTATCATCCATGTTCACAACATTAATAATGATAGCATAAAAAATATGACTGCAAATGAGCTAATATGTTTATAATACTTGCACGACATTATCTTATCTTGAAGCAAAGTGTGATTGATTTTCCATTCTACAATCATCTCATGTTCTTGTTTAAGATCAATTACTTGATTTGAAACAATTATAGGTATGTTGCTTGCATGAGACACCTTTATTAATTGTTCCATTGTTTGAAGAGATTTATTTTCCTTTAAATGATGAGCATGAACAACATATTCTTGACCTGCTTTGGTTAAGTGATATTGATTCTTTTCCCTGTAGAAGATTGCTTTGTGATCATACAAATAAGGACTACCTAAGACCATTCCACATTCATTGAGTGGCACCACATCACATGTTACCTCGTCCACAAATTTATATGAAATTGCAAATTTTAATGTGCATTGCTTTGTTATGTGCAATTGATGATCGTTTCTTATCCATTTAAGTGTGTAAGGCTTATGATGCATCTGTGTTTTTAATCCCTATTGTTCAACCAATTCATTTGAAATCAATTTATATTGAGATCCATTATCTATCAATATGTCGACCTTAGTATGAATCATTATGACCCTTATGTGAAACAATTTACTTCTAGAATCAAATCCATCACCAATTTTACCTGTCAAACCAACCAATGAGACTTTAGATTCATCACCTGAATCCAATCCCAAGTATGTTGGTCATGTTGTTGTTGCAACTATTTGCCTCCCTTTCTTCTCTTTGAACCACTTTGGTATCTTCTCGGGATGCAATTGCCAACAACGGTCCTCATCATGCCCTTATTTCTTGCATTATTGCAAGAGGGCTTCTCTTCCTTTCTTGCCACTGAATTTGCCTTCTTTCCATTCCACTTCCTCTTGTCCTCTTTCCTTGAAGACGATTCCCCTGATACACCAATCCATGTTTTCCTTGCTTCAATGTATGTAGCTCGAACATAAAAATTATCAAGATTAGTAGGTCCAAACATAAATATAGTGTTATGAATATGTGCAGGTAAACCTCCTATATACTTCATAAGAGTTTCTTGGGTATGTAAAGGAATATCTAACATCAATGCCATATTATGAAAACCATCTGTGTATTCTTGCATTGTTTGTCCTTTTCTTAGTTTAAGAGCTTGCCATTCAATTAAAGATTTCTCTTTATAACCCAAAGGATAGAATTGATTTCTAAGTGCATAAATAAAAACTTGCCATGATGGAAATACATTACTCACTTGTTGCATGCCATTTTTCAACTTGCTTTGCCACCAGATGAGTGTTGTGCCTGCAAGTCTAAGCGATGCCAACATGATCTGAGTTGCCTCATCCTTGATTTGTTTCACACTGCAATAAACCTCCATTTGTCTGACCTAATTGTCAAGTCTCTTTGCATTAACTTCACCATCATACATGGGTAATTCAAATTTCACATCAAGTTTTAGTAAAGGAATTTCTTGTTTATGTTTATGGACATGTTTGTTTGTAGTGGATTCATAACTTGAACTTGAAGAAGGAGGAATTTGAGGAGGATACTATCCTTCTTCACTTTTTTCCCTTTGAAGATTCAACCAAATTCGGTCTCTTTTGTTCCAAGTAATCCTCATACAAAACCTTCATCATCTCTGACATGGTGAAGAAAGTTTTTCTAAACTCTTTCTCACCCTGAGAAAGTCCCTCTTTCGATGCCATATTCTCTCTTTGAGAAGTTCTCTTTCTCAATCCAATCAATGGATTCTCTTCAACAAGATTTCCTTCACCATGATGTATATTTTCCCTGGTAATCATGCAAAACTCAAATCCAAACATCAACTAGCTCTGATACCACTTGATTCAAAAAAATCTTTTAAACGACAATGGTTGAGTTATCTTGCATGAGTTAACTTACCATTTAGGAAACTAATGAAAGAGGAAGAATTGTTGAAGAAATATGACAACCATAAATAAATATATAGATCTGAACATAGGCATGAAGAACAACAAACCATAAAACACCAAAGTGATAATGAAGTTCGACAATCTCGCCTATGTCTCTGGGCCTTTGTCTGAGTGGGTGAGGATTTATTATTTCTGTACCTGTCCAGTCATAAACTTGTTCACGTCACTGTATGGTCAGCTTCCATGTGTCACCTCCAGTATCTTCCACGTCAACATGATGTCATGCTGATGCCAGTGCTGACTTTTTGCCTATTGACTGTTAACTTTTTGCATATTTGGAAAAATGAACAGATCGTGATATATGGAGCATATGACGCCTGTTTGAGCCCATTCAAGTTGCGTTAGGTTCATATTGACGAGGCCTACACACATGTATGTTTTGAATCCATTATGAGAACTTTGATTTTTAGGCCTTCCTGGACCCATTTTGGTCTTGAGATCCAATTCTGGATCACTTACCTTAGAAAATTGGAGAAATCATGGTAAAAAATAAATCCCATTTGGATGAACCTTCATGTCATTTTGACCAACTCGACTTAAATGAAACTAAACTTGTTGAGGGTTTTGACCTGAATGATATGTTTACTGCACATATGGAATCAATTGGTTATTCTTATTACTTTACCAAAATTGAGCAGATTAAAGAAGGAGGTGGAGATAATTTAGATATCCCTAAGACTACGTCCGACCAAGCTTTAAATTACATGGAAAAATTAATTAGTACCAATGAAGGATATCGACAACATGACAGAGAAATAGCAAATAGAAATCCAAATTCAACAATTGTTTCCTAGAAAAGTACCCTGGTAAGAAAAAAACATAGGAGAAGTGGTATTGAGATGAGAAAAACAATGGCTAGAAGTTTAGACGATTATGGTGATAGCGACCCACCCAAGAAAAATCTTGAAAATTCTCATGCTGTATATACTTTTTCCAAGAGAAAAAAGGAATGCACATACAATAGGGTTAGGTGTACCTAAAACCCAAGAAATCCCACAAGATATGGATGTGGATGAGCTTATTGAAGAACCCAGTTGGTATAAAAAAATATTTTTGGAAACATGACAAATCATTGAATCCCTAATTACCCAGGAACCACATATTTTTGAAGAGGAATCTATAACCTTGCACCACACAACCTACAGTCGAGTATCCAAAAAGTAGTAATTGAAAAATTTAATACACAAAATAAAAAAATCAGTAGAGAAATGGAAATCAACATTTGATTTTGACGAGGTTGCACCATAGGAAATTGTACAATTCCACGATGCAACTAGAGAAGCCCTGAAATACTCTGTCAACACTATGGAAAATGAAAATTTGGAATTAAAACAAAGAATAAAATAATTAGAGGCGACCTTAATTCTAGGACCTTGGTTTCCATAACATTTAAATACAATTCAACCAAATCGTAATTTAGAAGATGTCCTAGAAAGTAGTGAAAAATATAAAGGTTCATCAAGTTTACTGTAATAAATAAGAAAATATGTTGGAGACGGGATCCATAAAATGATAGATTTGATTCAAGAGATTTGGGAACTTTCACATAATTCCTCTAACTTTGCAACAAGAATCACAAATTTCAAACAATATCTTTAGAAGGATATGGAGAATGATTAAGGTTTTTACAGAAACACTATGGTTACATTCTCTGCCAAAGTTTCAAGCTTGAGAGATATCCATAGAAGAGAGAAAAACTTTCCTTCAAATATCCAGAAAAAACAAATCAACGCATGTTGGTTGAAGAGGTTAAAGTACTTGAGAGAAATGATAATAAAATAGAGGCTTTGAAAATAAAAAGAGACGACTTATTCTTTAAATTGGTTGATATCATGAAATAACTTGATGGGAAGAACCTATTAATGGATACAATAATTTCATCAAAAGAATAATTGTTAGACCAACTTAATGTATTGAAATTTGCATGGGAAAATGAGTTCAATGAAACAATAGGATTCTCCAAATAAGAAGTTGAAAGGTGGCTAGTTAGATACATCAACATGAATGATGAAGTAGATGACAAGTTTCACCAATCATGCATGGAGTTGAGATAGATGGAGAATGAATTGTTAGAGGTAAAGACAAGGCATGAGATCACAATGCCCCCTATGAGGGAATATTTTGAAGATTGGTCAAGAAAAGAATTAATCAAAATTGTTGAGCCAGATCAACAAGAAATGGTTTCAATAGTTATGTCACCTCAACAACAACAAGAATCTACAAAAGAGGCACCTCAAAGAAAGTAAAAGGGTTCAATTTTTTTTTTCCATCCCAGTGAGTCACGAAACAACTTTTTGTCCTCTTCTTGCTACCATTTTTCTACAATCATTTGTCACATTGCCTTCCATTTCTCATTTATATGTGAAACCGTGGTTGATCTTTGATTGTTCTTCTTCTGTCTTCAAGGTGTTTTCATTTTATGGTCCACGAGAGCCCCATCCCAGTCCTGTTTGAAGGACAAACACAATAGTTATTTCAAAGACATTTACCTTGTATTTTAAAGACATATTTATTATTTTTAAAGGTTCCTAGAGAACTATTTTGGGATATTAAATTACTGTAATCTCAAAGACTTTGGTTTCAAGATCGAGATTCCAAATGTGTATCCATCATAATCTTTTTTGTTCCTAATGAAATGGTCATTTAAAGTTCTCTGCCATATGTTGTCCATATTTTAATGTCTCCTTTCTTGGATATTGTGTTATGTCTTGATGAATTCTGTGATATAAATGTCATTTTGTTTATCTTTATATTCTATTGGTTTATGAATTCTGTAATATATTGTTGTCATGGCTTCTTCTCCCTATAAATACATATATAAACCTTGATCGTTCAATATTGCCTTCACAGTTTCTTCAATAGATCTGTTCTTCCTTTATGTTACACCATTTTGTTGAGGATTATGAGGAACAATTAGCTCCCTCCTAATCCCTACCGATTTGCAAAAGGAAAATAATTCCTTGGATGTATATTCTCCTCCATTATTTGTTCTCAAGGTCTTGATTTTCTTGTTTGTGAGGTTCTCTATCTCTACTTTGAATTCTTGAAAATTGTTGAATACTTCATCCTTTGTCTTCAAGAGATATAACCAAGTCTTTCTCGAGTAATCATCTATGAATATTACATAGTAAATATAACCTCCTAGAGATTTGATTGGCATTAGACCAAAAACATATGAATGTATTAGATCTAGAATTTTATTAGATCTATTATTGCTGCTTGAGAATGGTTTCTTGATATTCTTGCCAAGAGCACATCCTTTGCAAATTCCTTCATGTGTAGAATGTAGTTTTGGTATTCCTTCAACCATATTTTTGAGGAAGGGTAATGCTTGATAGTTGATATGAGCATACCTTCTATGCCAAAGTTCATTGAGATTGACTTCATCATGTACAAGGGCTTCATTATTTCGTTCTAGTAGTCTATATAGTCTTCCTTCACGGGTTCCAATAACTCTATCATTCTCTATGTTGGAGTCTCTAGACCAAGATAACACTTTTCCATCTACAAAATCTATTCTGTTTCCTTTGTCTTCTAGGCAAGATATGGATACAAGATTCTTTTCTAAACCAGGTACATATAAAACATTGCTCAAATGAACATTGTTACCTATTTTCAACTTGACAGAGGCTTGACCAATTCCTTCGACTGGGTAAGTGTTTTTGTCTCCAAGCTCTACCTTGTACGATGTCTTCTTTTAATTTAGATTGGAGAGTCTGGCTTGATCTCCTGTCATATGCTTAGAATCTCCATTGTAAATTATCCACATGTAAACTTCAAGCATTCCTGTGAGTCCTGAGTAGTGTAGATGCCTAGTCTTTTCATTCATGACTTCAGTTGATTGATGATTGGTCAATCTTTGACCCAAAATTTCAACCTTGATGTTTTTTCCTTCTGAGAGTGCCAAGAGGTGCACTGGGCTAAGGCGTACTTGAATATATTCTCCCTGAGTAAGGTGTTCCACCATAAGGTGTTAGATCAAGGTTTTAGGGTTTCTGCAATTGCACCTGCTAGTAACCCTAGCGACAATGCTTTAATAACTACACTTGCTAGAAACCCTAGCAACAATGCTTTAATAAATGCACCTGCTAGAAACCCTAGCGACAATTCTTCAACGAGCTTAGTATCCTTATGGATTAGCTCCCTTCCAATGGTTAGAATGAATGAAGGAGGTGTGGGCCCATAACCTGTTAGAATATTGGATGTGC
Organism: Picea glauca; assembly: GCA_000966675.3. NCBI lineage: Eukaryota > Viridiplantae > Streptophyta > Pinopsida > Pinales > Pinaceae > Picea > Picea glauca. The sequence continues at coordinate 634,493 of JZKD02S1673670.1, read as the reverse complement.
TTGTTTAACCATAGACACATTATTACCACATGCATGTGGGTATTCCTAGGGTACCCATTCATAGCTTTGACCTTCATGGCATGTTCTAAGGATTCTCTCTATGTAGTCCATTTCTGCTGCATGAGTGGGATCCTGGTCAAGGGCAGAAGTCTACAAATAAACCACTCCTTGTGTTGCGTCTCATGGGCACCCAATATTGTCACCTAATAAGCAATATTGTCACCTTGACAAAGAGAATAATTCTGGTAGCATATCAATAGCCAACCAAGCCTAATTACCAAGAAAAGATAAACAAGACTGATAAGAGAGTCCAACCCAGAAAGACCGAGAATATAGATTGCAGGACTAGCGATAACAACTCGTCTCGAGACTTGCGCACAAACTGGCCCTCTGCAGTGCGCACAAGTGCACTTCTGTAATTATGAGAAGTCTGGCTAAAATGAAGACTTACATCCTGTATTTAAACTACTTCTGCCAGACTGCCTGAGCTGACTTCTCATTATAGGTGCTAATTATTTAGTATTAATTATTTCCTTTATCTGACATCTCTTCTAGGGTTATATTCAATTCTTTTCTTGCTTTCGAAATATTCTAATCTTGTCAAAGGTCACAAATGGATATTAATACCTCCCGCAACTACCATGATATCAATAGGAAGAGTACCACTCCATCATGAAGAATGATGTGTGGGAAGTGGTTCCAAGACCAAAAGGGAAGTTAGTAGTGACTTCCAAGTGGATATACAAGATCATGCATGTTGTAGATGGAAACACAGAGAAATACAAAGCTAGATTTGTGGCTAGAGGATTCTCCTAGAAAGAGGGAGAAGATTATGATGAGACATTTTCTCCAATAGCCATAATAAGTGTACATAGAGAAACCATAAGGTTTTTTGATCTATGGGAAGGAGTTCCATGTTTGTAAATTGAAGAAAGGTTTGTACATGCTTAAGCAGGCACCCAGGGCATGGTATGCCAAAATAGTTAGTTATTTTATGAGCTTGGGGTTTACCATGAGTGATGGAGATCCAAATCTTTACTACAAGGGTGAAGATGGTTTCCCCTTGATATTGGTACTATATGTGGATGACATAGAGTTCAGAATGAAGGATCTAGGTTTGATGCACTATTTCTTGGGATTAGAAGTGTGGTAGAGACTAAATGAGATCTTTCTTAGCCAAGGAAAGTATATAGCCGAGATCCTGTAGATATTTGGGATGAAGGAATGTAAGTCCACGGCCACACCTATGATTATGAATATGAAGCTCTTGAGTGGTTCTTCTTTAGATTTGGTTGATCCCACAATGTATAGAAAATTGATCAGATCCTTGATGTATTTGGTCAACACCAAGTCAGATATATGCTTTGCAGTGAACACTTTGAGTCAGTACATGGTTGAGCCTAGAAATGTACATTTGGTAGCAATAAAGCATGTATTGAGGTACCTGCATGGTACCATTGGATATGGACTCAAATATGTCTCAAGCGGTGAAGTAAAGTTGTAAGGTTATACAAACTCTGACTAGGCGAGGAGTGCAGTGGACCGAAAAAGAACATCAGGATGTTGCTTCAGTTTGGGATCATGTATGATCTCATGGTTGAGCATAAATGATCATCAATGGAACTCAATACAACAAAGGAAGAATATATAGTAGCTGGTGTTTCAACCTGTGAAGCAGTGTGGCTTCGAAAGTTGCTTGAAGGGTTATCTTATTTAGAGTTGGAGCCAACTTTGATATACTGTGATAATCAAAGTTGTATGCAGATTTAAGAGAATCCAATATTTCACGACAAGTCAAAGAATATAAAGATAAAATAACATTTCATCCAAGACATGGTGTAGAAAAGAGCAATTGAACTCTGGTACATATCCACAGATGAACAAATAGCAAAAATTCTCACCAAGACTTTGCCTAGATTGAAGTATGAGTACTTCAGAGACAAGCTTGGTGTGATGCAAAATTTCCACCCTTATTGAGAGGGAGTTGTGATGTTTTTCCTACAATGGGAAGATACTCTCCTTTTGGCCAAGGGTTTCCCAGATTTGTGATTTGATGTGACTAAGGGAGTAATGAGTAGCCTGGTACAAGTCTTGCCTATGCCATGTGAAGTGGCTAGGTGTGATTTGGACCATGGTGTAGCCTTTTCTAAGCCATGTGAAGTGTCTAGGTGTGAATAGGGCTATGGTGGTAGTCTTTCCCATGCCATGTGAAGTGGATGGGTGTGATTGGGACTACTAGGAGATGAGAAACATCATAGATACTTGCAGTGTAGTCTTGAGACTATGGTGGTAATATTACCCATGCCATGTGAAGTGGATGGGTGTGTTTGGGAATACTAGAGGAGAACATCATGGAAGAATAACTCCCTCGCTAAGAGGGAGTGCTTATGTTTTGTAGCAATGAGAGGTGTTCGCTCATGAACAACTTTTCTTAGAGAGGAAGATTCCAAGAAGTCAAAGGAAGACCTTTGAACAGTTGAAGAACACCTTGGAAGAGAAGTCGACCCACAAGAAAATAATAAAGTGGAAATAGAATTTTCGGGAAGATAAGTCGGCCCCAACTAAGTGATTGAACTAGTATAAATAAAGGTGATGCCTTACTCATTTGAACACACTCACTCATCTCATGATCTCAGCTAAAGGAGGTGCAAGTCTGAGGCAACCCTAGGAGACACAACAACTGGGATTCTTGGTGGTTTCTCTTGTGAGCTACCTCTAGAAGAGTTTCTCTAGGGTTGTGACATGTAATTGTCTACCCTTGCTAGGGTTTGACAAGGATAAAAGATAAGTTCTTGTTATCATGGTTTCTTCATTTCTGGTTTTTCTCTTGTGAATAGAGCTTGTTCATAGTTGTATTGTATTATCAGAAAGATTCTCTCTAAGAAAAGTTGGATGGGTTTTTTCGTGAGTTTGGAGTTTTCCCAAGACAAATTTTTGTGTCTTCTTGTGCTTGTCTATTTGCTTCTGGATCCTACTTATATTTTTAGTATATGGTTATTGAATGTTAAATGAAAATCAAAATACTCTCATAAATCCATTGCTACTGAAAAATATAAGAAAATCTAACAAATTACACACAATTGTACAAACTAGTGAATGGTTTTCAGTTTAGACCTATAATTGAGAAGGAGCTTATCTCCCGTGCCAATGATTTTGAAATGAAGTATGGTTAGTGCTCTTGTTCTTCTCATTTTTCTGGTCATCTTAGCTTTTACATATTCTACTTAGGTTTCCAGGAGTCATTCAATTATAGTGCTTCCACCATTCCAACCTCAAGCATTGTGAAAACAATCAGATAGTAGTGACTTTAATTGGGTACTAAATGTTTGAATAAATTCCTATTCAATCACCTTCTTAATTTGAAATATGAATCTAATCTCTTTACAGAACCAAAGTGTTTTATAG